>JAHWFP010262852.1:0-15241 GCA_023313725.1 Lithobius niger | reverse complement strand
AACTAAGTATGAACAAATATACAGATTTAAATAAGTACAATAAATTAGTGATTGCTTTAAAGTCTACATGGCCTTTTGCTATGCTAAGTCATCTCAAAGCAAAGAATCAATTTCACACAACTACTTCAGCTACTTACATCAAGAGTTGGCTCGCCATGGCCGCACCAGATTTGCTGCTCTCACTACAGTCTTATCGCATAAAGCTCAAGTCAAGAAGTGAGTTACCATACCCAAACTTTGGGGTACCTCAATTTTACTCTAGATCATTTTTCCATACCATTTTAGGTTGTGGCATGTATAGTTTCTGTACTGACGTCACAGTTACTATTTTGCTTTTCTGTTCTACTATTGGCTTTCCAATTCGAGAAGTAGGTTACCTCTTCCAAATTTGGAGACCATCATCGCACCCCTGAAGCAACCCACCTCTCTGAATTAGAAACCTTAAGTTCTATTCTTGAAACAAGCTCTTCTTCTTATGTAGAGCTTCCAAAGCAATCAGCCAAATTAATAATTTATTAAATCATTGAATTTTCATTTTACTAAATAGTTATAAATTTATAGATTACACAAATTTGGATCTAAAAGTGTTACCAGCAGAAAAGCCAATATCGTTAAGACAGACAACAAACAACAGCAGACTCAGGACAGATCTCTGGGGGACCCCACAGGGAACAGGAGCACTCGACAAGAGTGAAGTTGCAACTGCAACCTGTTGAGTTATATTGCTCAAGAAGGCCTCAAATCTAGCCAGCCATCTTACCCTTAGTGCCACAATTGACGACCTTAAATAGCAGTTTTTGATGAATCACTGATTCGAAGGCTTTCTTGAAGTCAAAGTAAATAAGAGTCCGATGGAACGCCAATATCAAGTGGGCAAGTCAAATGATCCAAGTCACTTAATAATTGAAGAGTGGCAGATCTATTTGGAAAAAAACCATATGGGTCAGACTTAAAGCACCGGTTCACTATTTTGGTAGCGTTGCCCGTATTCTAAACACGACACCCACGTTCCAGATTCTCCGTCATCCAATAGGCTGATATTGGTCACGTGATCTCGTTTTAGTTCTGAAACTCGCGGCGCTGCTGTGAAGTGTTGTTTCTTTTTTTAATTTAACGCTATTTTCTTTATAGTGCTCGAAGATTCTGCGGTGCTGCATCTAGGAGTTGAAAAGGTGAAAAGGCACCTTTAATAGTTTAGTGGTCCTCAAAAAACTTCAAAATGACATCCCGAATAAAGGATTCCATAATTTTACAGGCAACACAGGTCAAGGCAATGGGCCGGTAGTTTGCCGGATTTGAAGAAGATCTCTTTTTGAAAACTGGAATAATTGTAGCTGAACTCCAAATCTTAGGGATTCTACCGTGAAGGAATGAGAGAGTAAACAGTCTAGAGAGCGGGTAGCAAAGTTTATGGGAGAGCTGCTTGAAAACGAATGCTGACAGTCTGTCTGGTCCACGTGATCGGCTAGGTTTAATTTTGTTTATTGCTTCAAACACAAGTGTGTCAGTAAAAAGCACGTTTGAGCAAGATACACTGTCAGCAGACAAGAAACCTGAGAGAGAAAGTGTATCGCCATTTCAGTAATGACATTTGACGCAAAGGTGGAACCAAAGGCCTTTGCAAGGTCCTCAGTAAGATAATTGTTGCCTACTTTCAAAGGAGGCAAAGTACGTGGAATAGAGGTTTTGGTGCGATAGAGCCTGAAAAGTGCATCCAGTGGCCCTTACCGGATTGCTGCGGCTTCACGCGAAACATGCCACGTTTCGATTGCATCAGAGTAAAGTTTACGTTGAATATTATACGTCTGCTTAGCGTGGTCGCTGGGATCAGTCCTAAGACATCTCCACAATATAAGCTTTCGGAGACGAATTTTGTTAATAAACCGAGGAACTGAAGGTGTCCTACAGATTTTTTTATTACGTGTTTCTCTGCAGAGTAGAATATGGCTGGTTAAAATGCTATGGAAGTAGTTCCAAGAACACTCTATAGTAGGATGCACATCATAAATAAGGCTATCCCAATTTACCATACTTTTTGAATCTCTCAGCCTATCAACATCAAGTTTACGAGTAGTAGCCTCGGGAGTTTCCTGGGCTGCATGACCGAGAGAAGATAAGTTAAGATAAAAGGAAACAACACAATGATCGCTGTTCCCGAAATGGGTCCTCACAGAGCTCCAGGTCTAGAATGTTATCTTCCCGAGTAGGCTTGTCGACGAGTTGACAAAGTCCCAGGTGTGCAATTAGATCCAGGAAGAGCCAATGATGACAATCGGCTCCATGCTTCCAATCCATTTAATCCATCCTCCCAATCCACGATGCAGAGATTCGCACCGCCCAGCAGGATACACAAGTGCCGATCTTCAAAAGATTTGTGAATAAACTGGCAAAGATTTATAATTGCCTCGTCGTTCTGGCTGTCGGGCAAATTTCCTAAAATAAATTTCAGACTAAAATTGGGTAAGAAAATTGTAATACCCTCTGCGGCAGCAGCAACAAACTCAACAAACATTTGAACGTCATTTCGATGTACGACCAGCAGTCCCCCACCTTGACTTCCCCTGTGCCGCTGTATGACCGAGAATTTGCGTGTATCAACAAGCATGTGGTTTTAGTTTTCATTGCTTATCAGGAGACGATCTTTCGTACTTGTTCTGACTTACCACAAATAATTGAAGTTTTAAGGATATAGCTTCAAGACAAGGCCGACTGAGGTAGAAATTACGTGCTTCACCACCTTAGTCAATGTCAGTTTGCGCACTTGCAAGAAAGTTGACTCCCTTTTAGCTCTGCTTTGGCAAAATAAGATTCTGGTGATTTTGATTCAACTGGGCTGGAGATGGGAAATGCACCCCACAGCTTGTGACAAGGGATGGAATATGAAGCAATAGTAACAACATAGACACGGCCACGTCCTGTGGACGAGTATGTATTTATGATCTCCTGGTACAATGGCATTACTAGTTTTGAAAGAACATAGGAATGAATGACCAGTAGAGTAGGCAAAGTTAATGCAATCACACTGATGGCAATTTATGCTTACGTTTGGTAAAACAGGAATGTTTCCGCTTATAATAAAATTACGCCCAAATACTGCCTTGTTTTTGGTAGGCTCAGGTTATATTCAACTTATTGGTGAGATGGAGCGAACTACCCTAGTCTGAGATCTCACATATTAAAGAAAGCAGTTATTCCATCTTAGAAGCTTAAGTTCCAGTTCCATTGCATCATCTTTGATCGTTTTGAACAGTTCCTTGCTGCAGGTTTTGTATGTGTTACTGTCAGTTATGTTCCGTTTGACATAAGATTTTCGCCACAGTTTGAGCTTGAGTTGTTGAAGGTTGCAAGTTTGTTTAGGGACGTACGCATTTATGGTCACTTTACTGATATAAGTACAACAAGATAATGCACTGGTGAAAACACTTAAGAAGGCGTCCGCAGGTGATCGATATCATCAGATCTCTCCAAAACAAGCAGCCAGTCACTACCATTAAGAACAACCCGCATATTGTCGAAATTTAGGTGCTTCTTGGCTTGGCAACAGGATAATTTGTTGTTCGGTTAATAGATAATTAACCACTTCTTACGAAACGTTGCTGTCTCAACAGTCATATCAGCAAGAGCTGGATTGGGGATAAAATTAATAGCTAATATGTACTCCCTACACGCTATGGAGTATAGCAGCAGTATGCAAGCACACTACTGGATTTAGAGTCCCAACCAATGCGATTAGGCCAGTACGTGAGTAATCATTAGACCTACAAATTTAAATAAACTAAAATTTACGAAGCAGTTTTTAGGTACGTAGGAGGCCAAACTTGAACAAGCACGCCAGTAATTTTTTCGTATAGATCGGAGTGATCAGTAAATCACAATTGAAACTCCTGGTGGCCAAGATATTTTTGATACAGGAATTCCATCTATTGCGTTTTAACATGGACTGTTTCACCATTCCCACACACTATTTAACATAGCCGACACTTGATATTTGTAGGCTATTTCCTGTTTGGTTAATGTTGAAAGATACTTACAAGGACATTCCGAAGTAGAATTTAAGCACTACCCAGCGACTGGTACTGCACTTAACCGTCAGACGGCACGTTTTGCAGGTAAATGGCAGTTAACGTGAGCTTGCCTTTAAGTTCTAATTGAAGGTGAGCAAGATAGGAATGAAATCGATTTTTTTTTTTTTGGTTCTTCAGACTACTTTTTAAAAATGTGTTGAATGCCTGAATGTGAAAATTACTATAATTTGAACAAATAATGAAATCGTACTGATAACAATTGAGAATCCTGGTAGATAAAGTAACATCGCGTGAACTTTCACTACCTTTCTACAACACAGTATT
This sequence comes from Lithobius niger, assembly GCA_023313725.1. Lineage (NCBI taxonomy): Eukaryota > Metazoa > Arthropoda > Chilopoda > Lithobiomorpha > Lithobiidae > Lithobius > Lithobius niger. Next base: position 10,892 of record JAHWFP010262852.1, on the reverse strand, counting down.
GTGGTTAAAGGTGTTAGCAGGAGCGACATAAAGGCGAGCCTATAGGCCTCGACAGAGCATTCACAATAATAATATCACATGTTCTATCTCTAATTCTGGGTCGCGATCCCAGGCGGCCATATGTGGAATGACTGGTAGTAATTATTTTTGAGATAACCCATATTAAAAACCCAATAGGCAGGTATGAAATAAATAACACTTGTGCTGCAATTAATCCAGGCATGAGGTAACTTCATGTGCAACATCGTTCCACGACTGAGAATTGGGGATAGCGATGGCTTCTTCAAGGCTAGGCCGGTTGGAGCAGGAATCACTTGTCTCGCCTCCTGACTGAACGCCAGTTCATGCACGTGCCAGAAAGTTGACGCATTGCTATGGTAAAATAACATTCTAGCGATGTTGAATCAACTGACCTGGAGCCGGAAAACGAAACCCGTAGCTTCTATCCCAGACAACCTTGTGACAAGGGGTCGAATATGAAGCGATAATTACAGCATGGATACTTCCACATCCTAAAGACGTATTTATGAGCTACACAGACAACAAAGAAACAATAAGGTCCTATTTTTTAATTTAATCACTTCTCTTTTATCATTAAAGAACGCATTCTGCTTCCGTAAAATTTAAGTTAAAATCCTGGTGTAAGACCAAAGAAAGCAGGGTACGTAAGTAAACACGATATTTAGTCTTCCTGAAATGACTATTTTTTTAAATAAAAAAAAAACCATCAGGCATTAAACGTATAAATAAGCCATAAATAAATACACCAAACCTAAACAAAAATAATTTCTTAATCGTTCTGCCAGACGTTATGACATACTTCTGTCTAAACTAAAATACGTCTATTCATTTCAAATATTAACCTAAAGCTATCATCTCACAAAAAACTTTCAAAATACAAGGAAATTCCCTTCAGTTAAAAGCAGCCTTTTGACGAGGTGCCATTGTGAATAATGCTGTATTGATATCGGTCAGGAGTCAAACCTCGTTTCCGTTGCTCTTGTTTAGTGTTATATATCGGTAATAAAGGCGGTACTGCAGATTACATCTTCTATTTCCTCTGATAATACCTGTGAAAAGACGTTACGTAAAATGGCGGCTATTGTGAAAAAAGCCGTTAGGCCTAGTGCCATATGGCGGGAACGAAACAAGCCTATTTCCTTTTCTTCCACGGTATCCGTTTTCTAATCTAGAATCATCACGGATGGCACGCGATAAAAATTGTAATCACTGCCTCAGCTTAATAATATTGGTAATGTGGGCCGGAAAATGGCGATGTATAGCCTCGACAATGTCAATGTCGGTGCAGCAGTTTCAACCGCTTTTGTTGCGTTTTTTTACGTACATAAATATTTTTTTTACAGCGGACATGAAGACAATAGCACTGACGAACAATGTGCTATTGGCAATATCGGAAAGCGATTTCATAGTAGCGAGACCAAATGCATGATTACCTGTATCGTCCGTCTGCCGCTGCGTACTGCGGTACGCCTTTCGGTTTTGCGAAACTTAGGCGTGGGCGTATAATAAGCGTTCATATGAGGATCACAGAAACACAGGTCTAACTCTTGCCTGTCCCCTTCAAATTTTAGGTGCACGAACTTAAATACAAGATGTTACCGGTACGAAAACAATGCTTGTGGATTGTTTTAGGGTTGTTTATAGTACGGATCTCAAGCCAGTTGGTAAGTAAGTGATTTTCTGGAGTTTGAAGTTTTTAGTATTCTGTAGAGACTATACAGTCACCTTACATCACCGCTATCTGTATCCGTTCTTTAGAAAAAAAATTAGGCGAAATCAGCTGCTAAGCAGATGAACGTTGGTGTTCGAAATATAATAGCGAGACAGTACAACATAACACTCCAGAACCTTTCAGTAGACGAACCTTAAAATGAAAGCAAATATTTGAAACAATAACGTCGCAACAGAAGTTGTTCAGTTTTGCGATCACATGTCATCGCTGCTCTTGTGGCGCTGTTTTTTGTTTCCTTTGGGAATGCTTCATGAATAGATACATAAATTAATTTTTTTGGAGCTATATCAAAGCGTATTTTCTTTTTTTTACCTTCCGGTGAACGAACTTATCTTTCTGTTCCTTTTGAAATAAAAACTATATCTTACCAGGGATACCTGGTTGAAGATTGTTTTTATTGCCTTATGAAAATGAACATTACCTGTATTATTATGTAACAGTTTCCTCCTTTTGTTTTGCTCAATTCCTAGTGATGATAAATTGGCTTCTCTGCCGTGCTCGCACCCCCGTATCCATTGCTCATGCGCCAGCCTCAGCCGGATATATAAGCACCTGGGTCAGCGCTTTAGCCATCTTTCTTTCTCTGCAAAACCTTGGTTCCGAGAGGGGAAGCTGGGCGGGTGATGGTATTGTATATTTTCATAAGACAATAAAAACAATCTTCAACCAGGTACCCCTGGTAAGATATAGTTTTCATGCCATGAAAATTTACATTACCTGTTTTATTATGTAGCAGACCTCGTCAAACCAGGAGGAGGGCCAGGTTAACGATCATCGATCACCCGCGCTGTGAGCTGGCGACCCCTGGATCGAATCCAGTGAACCGATCCACCAGACAGATGATGTACTGGTACCGCAGAACAGGATCGGGGGTCCAACACGGAAGCTACGCTGTAACAGGACACCATAAAAAGGGACTGTTTGGGTCGGTCGAATTCTGGGTCTGAGGGAATGAGTTTAGTACATAGTAAGAATGTCAAAAACACATTACCTCAAGGAGGGCAGTGACATCTGAAAGGGTCCAAGACGAACTTGTTTAAAAACAGTTCAGAAGGGCAGCAGCAAACTTGTAGGTACTCTGTATTGGGAGTCACAGTGACAATCCGGGAGAAAAAAACGATGACCCAATGTAGGGAGGATAATTGATTCTGAGGAACAATCTTGATGCGGAACAAGTTGAATAAATTTGCTGTAGAAAAGCAGGTGTGGACTTAGAAAAAATGCTTGCAAGATCAAAACCGTAGCTTGAGAAAACAAGAAGAACCGTGACCGTGATGGACGGTTCTTCTTTATGGTAAATAGTCAATGAGGAACTGGGACCCTGACATGTTCGGAGAAGTAAAATAAAAAATGCATTCTAGTGTTGCGGGAATGAGATGGATGCACAGACCGGATAGGTTAGATAAGAGTTCGAAAGTAACTGCAAAGAACTTTGAATGTAAGCGGCGAATATGGTAAGGCAATAGTTCCTTGAAGCCATATGGTAGAGAATGTCAAAATTATGTGAGTGACAATGCAGTTCAAGGCAACACTCGGAATCCTGACCCCATGCCAGTCATTTTGCATTGGCGGGTGATGCAAGGGAGGGGCGTTGAGGAGGGCGCAGCACAAGGAAGCAAGCCTGTGAACAATGGGAAGAAAGCGGTGGCATTATCATACTGGAGATGTGTGGCAAGTTCACTAGTGATGAGGCTACTGCCCATTCGTAGAGGAGGAGGAATTTCTGGAGGAACAGCCATAGACGCAGTGACCGAGGCCTTGGAACCGTCGATGGAAGGATGAATTATGGTAGGTGAAAAGGAAACGTCAGGAACCTTGGGAACCGGTGATTCTGGAGAAGCGTCGTGAAGAGTCACGGTTTGAGGGGACATTGAGGATAAAGCTGGACTGATCTTAGCCAATTGGTTGTTTGGGGATGCCTGATGAGCTCGAAGCAAATGACGGCGTGATTGCACCAGATGCCTGGACTTTGGCAACACCGCATGGTAGGCTCGCCAAGTGTCTGGAACCGGTGACAAGGGGAACAAAGATGAAGTCTTGCCCAATATTGGTGGTTTGGTGCTGGTGGTGAAATTCAAAGTTCTTGAAGGTAGTAAATCTAATCCGCAGGTGAGTTGTTTGCTTCTTTTAAGAAACTAATAGTTTCTTCATGTTTGCAACATGTGACGCGTACAGCCGTAAGGTCCGCTGCCTCCGCACATACGGCCAAAAGTTCGAGGCGGTCTGCATTACATTGTGCGATGCTGACTGCAAACTTCCTGGTGGTAGTAAGGAAGGAGGCTACATTTGAGTTGAATTGGGCCAGTGCATCAGGAGATAGGAACGTTGAACAAAAGATTTCATCGTAACTTGTCTGAAGACGGAAAAGGAACGTCAATTATGACGGGAATGTTCGAAGACTCGGGATGAATCGTCGAAGCAGCGGCGTGTAAAAACGTGACGGGAGATGAGGCAAGACAGACGGAAGAGGTGTGGGACAAGAATTCTCGGGTCTCGGGTCTGCATCTGTGGAAGGAGAGGCTGGCAACCGAGGACCGGACAACTGGTGGCTGAACCAAGGAACCGTAGGAACTGTGAGATTCGTGGCTGGAAGAGCCGTCGATGACGACGTGGATGATGGAACCGTAGATTTGAGGGCAAGTAAAGGGTTTTTGACCATGCGACCTTGCCGTTGGTTCAAAGGAGCAGTGAAAAAGTCTTGGTTGTTGACACAACAGCTTTCTTCCTGCAGGGAGGCTGGGATACTTTGACTGGGGAATGCGAAGAAGGTGGTAACGAGGAAGCGGTACACTGCAATTTTGCTTGTTTGCGGGGGTCCGCATGATGCTTTGTTAGTTGTTGGCGACGGAGAATTTTCCACCACTTTTTTTCACTAATGTTGAGGCAAACAGTACAATTTACGTTAAACCAATCATACTTGCGGTGTAATTGGCAGCATGGGTGAGGATCATAATGAGTCTTTGATCCTGAAAACTCTAAGCAACTGCATCGTTCTGGATCCAAATACACCATTGTTGAGAAGAGATGTAACTAGGGTTGGCAAATCCCCAGGTGGATGTGCTGAAGCATTGACATTATTGGGCGAGGAAAGAGAGCTGTCAGAGGAAAGCCCGGACTCCATGTTGACTATGACTGATAAGCCTAATGGGAAAAGAGTCACGAAAACAGAAGGCTGAGTACAAGCAGGCTGTGTTGCTGACGTCAGGCAAGTGAAGGAGAAAACCTTTCGAGGGAGAAGTCCCGGGTGATAAAACGGAACCGACGTAGCGTAAAGAGTTGACTGACGGTTTGGCATACAAAGTAGAGCAGGGAACATAATGATGGCGTGGTGAGAATGCGAAGTAAGACGATGAAGAAAGCGGGGACCTTTGTTAGCACGTAACAGCGCTGTAGGAGTCTTATCCGAACTCCGGTTCTTGGTTTTGTCCCCAGGCCTTTTGTGTTGTTGATAAAAGCAATATATCTTCATATCTTTGCTTCTCGCTTTTCTACGTTTTATGATGTCAGTTGTTGGATTTCTTCTTCTTTTTTTTTGGTCTGAAAGTGGATTCTTTCTTTAAAGGAACAAAACTTTATTGTATCCCAAGATAAAGAACAGGACGACCCAATGCTTCCGCTTGAGCGGGTGGAAGAAGAACAAGAAATAGACACAACGTGATTGAGGAAAAAATACGGTACTGAAGACCGTGAGGCTTTCATGGCGCATCAGGAACATTGGAACAGGCCGTGACAAAACAGACGATACTGAAGACCGTGAAGCTTTCACGGAGCAGGAACGCTGGAAACAGGCCGCGATGAGACGTAACCAGAGGGCCAAGGAGGGAGCACTGTAGAGCTTGCTGGGTTGCTGGTGGACGAAGTGAATTTTGCTGGCGGAGTCAGAATACTGGTACATGAAGAGTCAGGTGAGCAGTACGGAAAACGAAGGCAGACGGACCGAAGCAGAAGGTAACTGTGAAATTCTGGGAACCGAAGAAGCTTGAAGGAACACATAAAGCGGTGAACGGGGTGTTAGGGATAAATAGTCCGGTGAACACCAACCACTGGAGCTGCAGTACAGCCCAGGGGTCGGAGATGCAGATAGGGGGCAATCCAAAGGTCCCAAAGTCAAGTGTGCACAGAGACAACAGGGTGAGAACGAAGAAGAGCCATCGTAGATGGTAGAGAGAGACTTGGACCAGACGCCAAAAACGGGCGTGGTTTGGATGAATCGGGGAAAGCACATTGAACTGGAGCACCTTGAGGATCTGTCAAAGAAGTAGACGCACCGGTAATCGTGGATGGGAAAACCGGGAGAGGCATCGAAGAGGAGATAGTAAGGCGGGACGCATCACGGCAAACTGAAAGACGGTGTACCAGAGATCGTTGCTGAGAGAGAACCGAAAGCTGGCGCCTAGTAAGCTTCTAAGTGCAGCGGGGAGACCAAGAGCTGGTGTGGGCTGCTGCGTTCTGGTGATCCATGTTGTGGAAGGATCGGACCAGCCTGAATGACGAGGAGGAGCGGTCTGTGAAATGCTGGGAGGACGATGGACTCTTGTCCCGGTGACAATAGACCGAGGAACTGAAGGCGCAACGAGTGAGACGAAGCATGCCGGCCCAAAATGAGATGCTGGTACTTGTTGTAGTTCCAAATTTTCGAAGCCGCCTAGGAACCGAGAAGCAGGAGAACTGGAACCGGTCCCACAAACCGGAGAGCACGATAAATTTATTGACACCACCCTTATGTACGTAGCATGTAATAAGTAATCCCTCCCATAGATTCGCCACTGGTTCACAATGTTACAGTCGGTTAGCTGTTATGATGGGCATTCGCCAACATTTCGTGTATCTATGTTTAGTGTGGACCACTTGCCGAAGTTTGCTTTGGATAGCGCCATGTCTTGAAGCCTTTCGTGTACTTCTTTTCCCACAAAACGTCCTTCTCTACATCAAGCTCAGACTTCATAGCTGAGGGAAAAAATAGAAGTTGCAGCTTATTGTGCTCGGCAGGGAAGCCACACGCGTGCTACAGGGATGCTTCAGAGGGTTATTTGGATATGTGGTATTTTAAAACTGTGTGCCGAAAACTCATATGGGAAATACCACGTTTGCCGTGCGGCCCTGCTTGACACAACAAACGGTTGCTTGTTAATTTGGAAACTAGTTTACAACCCGTCTAAATAAAGGTGAATTTATTTTATATCACTAAAATGACGTGGCCCTTTTTGCTTGGTCTTGTCTACCATTTTAAAAATGACTTGACTCCTTTATTATTTTCTTATGTTCTCTAACTACAATAAAGCCCTTTGAATGCTTTCCCAATTAGAAAACAAAAACGAACTCTTTTTGATGTTTAAGGTAAGGTTTAAGCATGAGTCTATGAAAAGTTCCGTAGGAACGATGAGTAACACACTGGTATTAGGTTGGTGTCCTAGCGTTTGACAGAGGACAGAGACTCGCCTCGACCACCCTTGGAACTATACACAAAAACTTTCAATCTGAAACACTAGATGGTGTTAGTAATTTGTGCTTTTTAAAACTTCAGTATCATTTACAGCTTGTTTGTAGGCTCTCAATGTTATTCATAAATTCTTATTTAAAGTATTCTTTGGAATTCTCAGACGAATAAAATTTATTAAGCTATATTCTAAACTCTTTTCGATATTATTTTTAACCAATCATGAAGCAGTTTGGTTACAAAGAACGCCATGATATGTGTTATGCAATGTGCCACTCGTGCTTCACCTAAAAAGTGAAATCTTCCAAGTCAACTGCCAGAAAGGGACAGATGAGGAAATTCAACTTTATAAACAACAAGAAAGTAGTTTGATAATATGGCAAAAAATGTTTGCTCACTTGGTGCAATTATTTTGTTGGTGGTCCGTGTTCATACTGGAGATAAGCCCTAAACAGTAAAATTTGTGGTAAGGCATATCTACGATTATCAGTTGCACATTTTAAGTCGAAAGACAGGAAGCTGATTATATCCAAAGTGTGACACGTCGTATTATGATTTGTGAGATTTTCTGCTGCATTTTCTACATTCTGTGACACAGTAGTGAAAAACTGTTTAAATGTGGAAATTGTAGTAAAGCCTTTACACTGAAGCTCATGTTTAGTTGCGTTTTGTGTTAACATGGGAGCAGGAAGTGCCTTAATGTTTTTGTGACAATAAGCCTATTAAATACATAGTATGAGGTACTGCAACTTCTGGTGATAGAAGCTTGTTGTAGCGTAAATGGATTTTTTTTCTACCGATCGTTCCTTAATCAAATTTGTAGTGCGCACTTTTCTTATTTAACGTGAATATCAGACGATGTATACTCAAATACAAAACGGTGTGAAAACCTGGAAATGCAACCTTAGTGGTGCCTCATTTCATACATAATTAAAAGAAATAGACGACTTTTAAATGCCAGATATTTTTATTAGTATCCGTTTTTGAAGTAAGAAATATTACAATGCATGGTCAACGTTTTTTTAATGAGACATTTAAGTGAAAATTTAAAAAAAGCTACAATTTCGTTGTAAAAGTGTGTAGCAATGTAGTCGAATGGATAATGGTGTAAAACCCTTGAAGTGTGAATGGTATGCTGCAGCATTTTTATTGAGAAGCCGTTTATTATCTACGGTCGAATTCTACTCTAGCTGATTTTATAAGATGTGTGCTACTTCAAATACTAAGCTTCAGCAGGTCCCCTTTTGGGCAAAACAATGAATGACATTAAAAAAAATTCGTATGTTTTATTTAAAAAAAATCCTGTAACTTTTCGTGTTTTTTTTTCTTCTATTTATGCTATAGGTTAATTGCTAGAAAATTGTTATTCGTCGCATTTACATGACACATTGCAAGAGTGCATTTTTTAGGGTACTTGTACTCCGAAGCAGAGGGGGGGAGGGGGGAGGAAGGCTCCCGCTTCAAAATCCTTTACACATTAATATATCTTTCAAATTTGGCGTCACTGGTTATTAGTGCTAAAAATTGTTTAAAATTTGAGTAATAGAAACCGTGCCAGTCTAAAAAGTGTTCGGTAACGAGAAAGCGCTTCCGTTACTCTGTCCAGTAGCACAGACAAGAAAAATTGTGGAGGGGGACGAATAAATCCAGCTCGGGGTTTGGGGAAGAGCTTCCCTAGAGCATTCCGAGGAACTGAAGCATTGATGATACATCACTGCCGAATCCGGCTTCTTTAGAGTACTTATTCATTTCAGATATTCTGGCAGAATTTCTGTAGCATTATGACACAAGGGGGGAAGAAGTATCGTTATGTCTTTGTTACACGAATCCTATAAAATATTTAGTGTGTGACACTGAACCTTCTTATAAATGAAGCTTATTAAAGTGTAAGATGGATTCGTTCTGGCAATCAATCCTTAGAATTAAAATTGTACTACGAATTTCGTGTTTAACGAATGTGAGACAATACGTATTTCAGTACATACACAATTGTGGGAAAACCTTAAAATGCATATTTTGTGATGCTCCATTCTAACTTATTTAAAAGAAGTCTCTTTTAAACGTTATTTTTATAAACCACCAGTTGTGAAGCACATAATAATGATGATGCATAGCATATTTTACTTTGATGAGACACTTAAGAGCTTATTAATAAAGCTGCACTTTCGTTAAACTAGTTTTGAAGTATCGTAATTGAATGTGTAATGGTGTGAAGCCTTTGGCAGTGTTAATTGTGTGATGCTGCAATTTTACTTCTACAGTAACTAATATCATTGGGTTATTTTGCCTGTGGAGCAATGACCTAAATAACGAGGCAGGGGGAGCAGGGAGGTCAAACGCCCCCCCCCCCCAAAAAAAAAAAACCGGGGGGAAATTTTTTCTTCGATATGGAGCATTTAACGTTTTATTTTTTTTATAGCCATAATAATTATATAGTATGTAAATGACGAAAATAATCATTCAATAAAAATGAAGCGGTTGTGCGTTTTCTAGTTTTATCCGTGACGACTTACCTGCATGGTGTGGGAAATTGTCCGGTGCGGGTGCAATCACCAAAGGATCTACAGCACTGAGATTGCACACCTGACTCATGGGACGAATGTTTGTCCCTAAGATCGGGGAGAGGGCAGGAAATGCATGACTTGACTTTACAGAGGGGCACCCTGCCCCCCTCAACCCCCTAGTCACCAAATTTATTTCTGTTCCCAACAATAAACATGACTAATACCCCTTGGTTGGCAGTTGATTCCTGAACCTCCCGTAAATTAAAGAGAGCAGGGACTATCACCTATGCCTGTACGTCAATTGATGACGATTGATGACGAAGGGTGGGGGGGGGGGGGTGATTAAAATAGCTTATTTCTTGAGAAGTATTACTTACTTGAGACGTATTGCTTGAACGTTACCAAGCCCAGGGGATTTTTTTCTGTTTAGTTTAAGGAACATAGATAAACTTTGTATGGGGGGAGGGGGCTGGTGCCCCAATGTAAGCTCATGTAGTGGCCTCCATCTTAGGGACAAACCTTGGTTCGATTTGTCAGGTATGTATTCTCAGTGCTGTAGGATTTTTGTTGGGTGCACCATACAATTTCCTGCACCGTGCAGAAAACCTCATGTGGACGTGGGGACTACATTGAAGTTGTAATAACACGCATCCCGTTTATCCAATTAGCATGCCATTTTCGGCTACCACGTTGTCTGTGCCATGCTCTTCTTTGTTCAAACTCATTCAAAGCTGCCCATCAAGACAAAACTAAGCATTTACGAGCAAATGCAACGAAAACTTAAAGCCTAGCTGTGTGAGCTATACGCCGAGGGCAGTCGGGAATTATTGTGTTTTTGCGAGCAGTTGCGCACACATCCGATTACGGTGAGGCATTTGCATATACATTTTAACAAACGAACTCTGAACTAGATTTGGTGTTAGTGGAACACCCCCCTTCCATTTTAATGCAGTGACCATTAACTTACGTTGGTTGATATTTTATGCTTTGTAAAATTTTACTTATTGCTATTGCAAAACAATTGGCCATCTTCCCTTCCCTTCCTGTGCGTCTTGTAAGGCCGTTGGGGACCTTTGTGATCCTGCAGGTCTAACCTTGGTGGTAAGGCAGTCGTGACCCTACTCTGCATTCCTATGACCATGCTATTTTTAAACAAGTGATTAATTTTAACTTACACACGCTTTTCAATATTGTTTTT
>JAHWFP010262851.1:0-11379 GCA_023313725.1 Lithobius niger | reverse complement strand
TATGTTTTGGGGTAGATTACTTAATACTTACTACGTACTACTAACGCTTTTTTTTTGTATCACGAAAATAAATTCTTCCATGCGGTGAAAAAAGCTGGTTCTTAGCTCATTTTACAGGTATTGCTCTGTAGATGTGCCCTTTTCATATGGACCTTTCTAATTGGCCAAGTGGTTCAGGGGTTAGGGAGCTTCAAAAGTCCAAATTGATTGTTTGACATTGTTTTAAACATTGTTATTATGCAACAATGCCAAACTGAACATTAAATAAATCCGTTCGTCTTCATTCCTGAAATGAAATGCTATCATATTAACTGAGCAAAAAACGGCTTCGCCGTTTAGAAAAAAAAAACATTAGAGCTCGTATCCCCATACTCACAGCCGAGAAGGTGCGCGAATAAAAACGGATTAGCGTTCACTGGAACGCAACGAACTATAATTTTAACTCTAATATCAGGGAACAAGGACTGTTTTTGATGGTTATGTCAGAAAGAAAGCCCAGTTTATGTTTGAAAAGTTTAATGTTTCAGTATTTGGGCGTGCACGCATAATTTGTGTATTTTACAGACCTTTTTTTTTTATATTTTTCTGTGTTTCTTGTTTCATATTAAATCTGTTTCGTGTCAGTGGGTATATGTGTATTTTAAGTGCATTTATAATTTATGAAACAAGCAGACTCCTAGTTAAGGCAGTTTGTTTGTTGTGAAGGTCGTTTGAAGTTGTATTTCTAGTTCGTTTGAGTAATTACGTGTTCATTTTGTGCATGCATTTTTATCGTTAAATTTTGTAGACTGTTGTTGTTTATGGCGTTATTTTGTGTGTTTGTCGGTTTACGTTTTGCAAATTGGACAAATTGGAGTTCAAATTATAGTTCGTTGCGTTCGAGTGAACTCTAATCCGTTTTTATTCATGCACCTTCACAGCTGCGAATATGGGGATACGAGCTCTGTTTTTTTTTTCTAAACGGCGAAGCCGTTTTTGGCTCAGTTAATTTGTTGGCTTTTTTCGCTTCCTTTTTATATTAATTGCTACGGTCTAGTGTATCACGTGTCTACTATCCACCGATTTTTGTTTTCGGAAAAACGGAACATTAGAATGCATACTTATGTTCATGTTACGCCCAAAGTTGTCCCATGATTATTATTTGATGGCAACACATTAGCGTGTGTCTAGATTTAGCATGCGTCATTTCGATGCGTAGTTGATTCTGGATTGTGGCAGTATCATGGCAAACAATCACGGAAACAATTCAACTGGCTTCCCGAAGCTCGCATTGAAAAAGTAAATAAGTCACTCAGTCATGTCGGCCGCCCAATTTTGACTTCGCACGCTACGGTTTAAAACTTGAAGATTTAAGGCAAAATCAAGACCATTTAATTTTGGTTCTCCACAACGAGCTAGCTAACTCAAATAACGACAATGTTAGTTTCCCGGCACCCAACCATCGTTGCATCTTGTTCGAGTGAGCTATAATCCAATATTGTGCGCCTCGCATATTGTTACCCTATTGTACCCTGTTAAAGCATTGTAACATTTTGACATTGTTAGCCGCTCCGCCGCCTCCGCTTCCTCTCCAATTTTCTGAAATTCTCGTGCGCAAACGAACTCTAATAAGCACGGCCTAGTGCTAATAAAAAAGGTGACTGCTGACCTCAAAATCTAACGAAACCCAAAAAAAAAAAAAGAAGAAGAAATGGACCAGAAAACTAGATTGCCGATTCCATTTCATAATTACTAAGAAAAAAAATGGATTTCATCAATTTGGACCAAAAATATCTGATATATACCACAAAACAAAACTTGTTACGGATTCCTGCCATGCTTTTCGGATGTGTGAAGTCGTCATATCAAACGCCAAGTTCTTTCGCCAAGCTAATCCCACCGGCTAACACTTCAAACGTTAAATGAAATAGTTGAAAACTGCGCAGTAAGCAATTTTCATATATTTCATTTAACCTTCGATCTATTACTCGGTGGGATTAGCATGATGAAAGAGCTTGGCGTTTGATATCACGACTTCACACAGCCGAAAAGCTTGGCGGGAATCCTTAACAAGTTTTGTTTTTGAATAGATAACGGCTACTGCAGCAGTTTAAAGATGGAACTTGCCATAAAAGGACGCAAAAATCAAAGTGTTACAACGTAGATAAACTATCGTTAGCTTAACTTTCTAAGTCGTTTTAATTACCCTTGTTGGAAAATACACATTTTTCATCTTTCATCTAACCCTAATCACATCCATTTTTCTGAATTAGAACGGTTACTGCAAAGGTTTAAGGAAGTAAAATAACACAAAAAGCAAGGTACTACAATGTAGAAAAACTGTCTTAGTTTAGCTTCTAATTAATATAAATCATTTTAATTACTCTTTTCGGAAAATGTACATCTTGCCCTTTCATCTAAGTCTAATAACATCCATTTATGTGTATAATAACGGGTATTTCTGTAGTTTAAAGTTGGAACTTGTTGTAAACGACACAAAAATCAAAGCGCTACAACATAAGCTGATGTAACTTTAGCTCATAACTAAAATAATTCGTTTTTATTACCCTTGTTAGAAAAAGAACATCTTCTCCTTTCATTTAAGTCCAATTATGCCAGTGGATGTTAATTAGAACTACTATTGCAGCTATATTCAAGCATTTTTGTAGTATATATAAACGGCCTAGTCGAACTTAAATGACGAATTTCGGCCACAATGGTTAGTTTTACGAAAAATAAGAATAGAACCTTTTCTGAAGGTCATTTTATTATAAACATAATTGGTAACCATTTATTTTCAATCGGATGAACTTTAGACGTAAAAAACTGTTTGTTGGTTGTCATTTTGAAGGCTTAGAGGAGAAATTCGACTTGGCACCTGGCAGATTCGGATTCAGCACTCTCTAGTTAGGGTAAAACCTCCCATTGCCCAAATGTCTCAACACTTGACGTTGACAGCGGTTATTTTTTGGGTCTTTTCTTCCAGTCTACTAGTTGCATTTTTAGTGAGCGACACCCTGGTAATTTCCGCTAATGTGGCAGTGGTCCCTGACCTTCCACTAGCTTTTTGGCAGCTTCTCGTCAAAAGGTGGAAAGGTTTTCGCAATAGTTACAGACGTTGGGAGCTTGAAAGTTTTTCGGCCTTCATGGGGTTGAGGGGTTTTATATTTTAGAGGAGGTCGGCGTAATGTAGGGACCATTTCACCATTGTGTCGTAAAATACATCCACTGCATCCTCTCCTAGAAATAATCTAACAAATTCCCCATCTTGTCTTATCACGATGAATCCAAAACGACAAGGAGTGTGCAAGTTAAGTTTTGTAGATAAGCTCATGGAAGTGTGGGACATGCAATGTCAACGGGACGAAGCAGACGTAAACGATGCGGCGAAGGGGTTTAACGATTAAAGTGACGAAATGAGAGCAAGTTTGTATCGGGTTTCTTGAATTTGAGCTATTGCGCCTTTTTATCCCTTTTTCCCTTTTAAACCCGGCAAAACAGTATTTAGCATGGAAACCGGTGCTTAGATAAAGTAGAAATTCCCGGATATCCCTAAAGGTACAATAATGTGTGTTGAAGGTGTCCGAATTACTAACTTCTGCAGTTAGCATGTGAAGATATATCGGCTGGCCTTCCTAGATTTTTTGAAACTCGAATGGGGAACAAGTCTTCTGTGCCGTTACAACCTGTAATATTAATTAACAAGTTGTTCGCACGTTCGAATTTGTCAATTTGATCGAGCTTCGTGGGTTAAGATAGCATGGCCGTGTCGAGAATGTCCTCTAACTCCATATAATCGTAGGGGTCGATGCTGCACAACTTTAAACCTGAGGCCAGCACTGAATACAGGAACCATTTATCGTCACGTAAATTTTATACGTTCGTCGACATACTACTCTCGCCTTTTAAACCCTGCAGGATAGGGATGTGAGAAGAGGCCTGAAATTGTCTAATTTACACACTCGAATAATTAGGTTATTAACACTCGAAATAACCGACTCACTCCCAAGCTCACAAAGTATCTATGGACGCTTGAATTTTCATGTAAGCTTCGTTTGTTAGAATCGATATGTCATTCGGGTAAAATTTCCTAGTTAGGCGATCAGAAACTTGTGTGAATAGTGGTGGCATCATTAGCAAACTCTACTCCTAAGCAGATCTGCACCTTGTCATTGCCCAGCCAGTCCAGGCAGACAATAATTTAGCCCGATTGCAAGGCCAAACATACCGATGGGAGAAACTAGGATGGACTGTTCCGCAACCGTCATCTTGTACTGTCGGCTGTAAAGTCCTTTCAGACACGATAGAGATGAGCTATATCGCAAAGAATCTGGTAAATGATACACAAGCTCATTCTTTGTGATTGGGCGAGTGTTGAAAACTGAGATGGTTCCACAGCTGGTATTGGGATGAAAACACATCGTTACAGTAGATACAGGTAAAGGTTGATTTTTCCATTTTGAAATCTGAAAATTATCTTTCTTTTTTATTATGCAAAAAATAATTTGGAGGAAAAAACTAAAGAAAACCTAAGGAAAGAACCCTGGTATGAAAAACATGCGGAGATAATTTAAGAAGAGGATAAACTCCTAATGCATCCACCTTTTGCATTTGTTGTTGTACCCTTTCCACTTCACAAAGTAGAGCATTGTACCATCTTTACCTTTCTTTTTCGATGGCACTTTTTCTACTAAAAAATAAATCTGGAATTCTGGAAAAGAATCTAGAGTCTTTTGAAGTTCTTGCTTTTAAAAACTGTCGAGTATGGGCTCGATAACGAGATCGATTCAGAGATAAGTTACAGGACTCATTCTCTGCACTTTGCTAATCAGTCATGAAGACATTGCTTGTGAAATTTTGCAAGTATCCCTTACCGAAAATTTACTTTCCAAATTCTGACTGGAGTTCTAACAACAAATTTAGGTTTTTTCTTGCAACGGTTAGAACTAGGTTGTCTTGACGTCTTTTCCATCTCGAATGGTCACTTTCGACAGTTTTAGTTTGATTGTGGAATGAACGGTTTCGTAGTATTGGGAAACCAAGTCATTTGTAATGTCTATTCACTTGTAATTGCTCCGCCTAGTCATTATTTTCTCCATCCGAGTTTTCAGCGTTCGGTTAAAACGTTCGATGACGCTCACTTTCTACTCGGAGTACGTAGAGTAAAAAATGTTCATGTTATTGCGTTTGACGAGTTTCAAGAATTCTTTATTGTAAAATTCAAATTTTTAGGAGGAATCATTCCTCCGAGTATTTTCTTAAACGCTTCGGTAATAGCTAAACCCATTTTAGATTTAACCAGAATTGCAAAAGCAATTTTGGACATGAAGTTTATGCGAATTAGCAAGAAGTCGTATCCATTATTTACCTGGGAGTAAGGTATCATTTCCTCCAAGTCTGCCAGCCACAAGTCATGCAGACTAAGAACTATTACTTTGTGTTTCGGAAATTATTTTCGCATCGGTTTGTGAAGTTCATTTACGAGTTGATCCATTTTGTTTTTTCCACCCCTCTTATTCCAAACTTTAGTTTGGTTTTCATGATTTGTTTAACTATCAAGGCGGCTAATTTTCCTCCAAGCTAGGGAAGTATCCTGCTGCATCTTTGGGCCTTATACGCTAGAATTTCGTCCACAGAGTGGCGATCGTTTTCAAGTCCGACTGTTTGCAATGGGCTATATCGTGTTCTTTGCACGCTTCCCATCGAGCTAATCTTTTCTATAGTATCACTCCTGGTCCACAGTACTGGTACCTCGGCTTATGCATTTCCATTTGTAAATAGTCTACAATTTTATTTAAGATTTCCTTGCTAGATTTGATAAACGAAGTTTTCCTGGTCCTGCACTCATCGCAAGTTACTGACTCCACCCACCATTTATTTTTCGAGATCGTAATAATCGGTGACGTCAGTTGGTTAGAAGTGTGCCATTTACATTTCACGCAGTATCTCCTATGTCCTTTTTAAATTTATTATTATTTTTTTAACTTAGACCAACATTCCATGGGCGGCATTTTTTT
Organism: Lithobius niger; assembly: GCA_023313725.1. Lineage (NCBI taxonomy): Eukaryota > Metazoa > Arthropoda > Chilopoda > Lithobiomorpha > Lithobiidae > Lithobius > Lithobius niger. The sequence continues at coordinate 5,383 of JAHWFP010262851.1, read as the reverse complement.
TCTCGGTCGGTGATGATAAGTTTTTGCTCCAATTTTGTTAACATTTTGATCATTTCGTTTCTGTTACCGTCTTTCCCTGCCTGTGGACGAGTACAAAAGCCTCAATCTCTTCACCAAGTTGTTACGATTGTCGTAGTACTTGTAATCCACAACATGGCCAGTTTTCTTTAACAATACCACCTCCCTTTTTCGTCATTCTCATATCATCCCAACTACGTCCCATTATTGAGATGTACTTGTTCCCATGATTAGACTTGGGGTTTTTAGTAGAAGGATCATTTTATGATAGATGACGTTAGTATTTTTTAAAGGAGCGGCATAAGTTGCCTTGATTTCGGGTGCGTAGGAAGCTTCTTTTAAATCCTTAAATCCTTAAAAACCAACAAATTTCAAAGCCTGCATCCTCCCTTACATTGCTGACGTCCGACCACTATGTCATCCACGAAATGTTTCATGGGTTTATTACCAATACTCATTTCTCCAGAGGCCAAGTCGTAATGCTGTCCAAAGATTAGTTCGGTCTCTTCAGGATTTTGGAAGAACTTGAGCAGAAAATATTTAGCCGTTTGGCTGAGGGCCTGTCCAGGTTACAAGCTCTCCAAGGGCCTAAGAGTAGGGAAGTTCAGAAGTTTTCGAAGTGTTGATATTCGTCTATTTTGAATTACTGAAAACATAGATGTGAATCTATGGCCAAAGTTGGTCGACGCTTATTCAGTTCTGGGAGGACTGCGCTGCACCAGTTCCGGATTCGCATGTTCAGAAATAATGGGCAGATTCGAGTATTCGGAAAGATTGGTGGCTGGCACGTTCTGGCCTGCCGGGCAACCGGTCATGTGCCCGGCGGCCGGTGCGCCGCTGGCATTGTTGACTATTGGCGCCGGTCAAACAAAAAAATATTTGTACTTAATATTTTGTTATTGTTGAGTTTGCTTTACACTGCACACTCAAAACATTTTTTGTCATTTAACTTTTAGTTTCTTTTATGGACCTTAGAGAAGTAAGAACAACCAATTTTTGTCTCTCTCCCTCCTGTGCCCCTCCTGTTTTGGTGTTGGTCTTTCGTGGCCACGTGTCTTGACACCTGTTCCACGGTGCCGCTAGGCGATTTCGTTACTGAACAAGTAAGTGCGTGGGAGAAAGCAATCGCCAATCGCAAGACAAAGTGTGCCGCCGCAAGCTATGGAGGAACTTAACAATGATCTTTTTTTCGCGTAAAGCTCATTAGCCCCCACCCCACATCGTTTTTTTTCTCTTTCAGTTAAGCTTTGCAGTTTTACTCTTTTCGTAGCCCCAGTTGAAGCAAGAAGTTAAACCCTTATAAATTCTTGTTAAAGGAAGCTTTGCATGTGGGTGGGGCCGATTGCCGAACTGCCCTGGTGTAAGACAAAACTAATCCATTAATCCAATAGGCCAACCGTTTGATGGGTGAATTGCTGAATCCAATCCTGCTACATTTTCACTTGAAACTGCATATTTAGGAGTAAGTTTGATTTTATTTTATGCCAGCTCTGTGTGCATTTGATGGATGTACGCGGCATTGTTGCGGCTTGTGTTAGCAACTGGCAAGTGAATGCTAAAGCTTGGAAGTTCTCGAGATCGAGACGAGCACTGGATACACTTGTGACGCGAGAAAGAGCGTGCCAACATCCAACGCTGTTACTCCAACATTGTCGGACGAGCCCTTGCTTATTGAAAGCCGTTATTTTAAACTTTATAGGCGCCTTTATTTATTATTAGTGTACAATGTCTGATTAGTGTCAACCAAAAAAGAAGATAATAGGAAGCGCTGAAAGAGTGAGAGAGAATAAGCAAAAACATTGAGAAAAAAGCGCTATTCAGTCAGCAAAAACATTTTTGCGCAATTTTTTTTCCTGCACCAGAACTAAAAGCAAGCAAGATTCTCCAAATAAAGAAGTTTCCGTTGATGTCACAAATGAAGCTCCCTCTACTAGCGTTACACCAGATTTCCAACAATCACATATTAATAATCTTGCTACACCTATTGATGTTAAAAATAATTGTGACGAGCAACAGTCACAGCTACTCTCAAGTCAGCAACATGAGGTGACTGCGACAAGAAGTCTTTTTTATTTTGGTAAGCGCTACTGGAGAATTAATGAGTTTGTACAATGACATCCAGTCCAGCCTCTTAAAGCGCCTTTTAACTACAAACTGGCCTATTTTAGGAAATACGATGAGCAAACGGTGAACAGAAATTGGCTTTCCTACAATGAACAAAGTTCGAGTCTATTTTGCTTCATCTGTTTAATGTATGCACCGGGTAAAACAGTTTTTTCTTCTTTTTCTTGTTTTAAAGAAAGGCGTCACGTCTATGTTCGAATTAAAGAGCATGAAGACAGCCACACCCATTACAGTTCCACTGCAAATTTCGTTGTGGCGAAATCTGGAAATGACACTTGCACTAAATTGTTCAAAGATCAACTGGCAGTACTTAATCGTCAAGTTTTAATGAGGTGACATGTTGTTAAGTGTTCTGTTAACGTTGTTAAACTTATAGATAAACAAGGCCTTGCATTTCGTGGACAAAGAAATGAAGCTGCTTATAGTTTGGACGATTTTTCTGTTAATTATGGAAACTTCCTTTAATTAATTTTATTACTTGGCCAAACAGACAGCACACTAAGGCAGCACTTGGATACAGTGATACAGAAAAGTAAGAAAAGGGTTCAGTCCTTAGAAGCTAAAGGAAAACAACATAGTAATGGAAGTGGTTCTCTTTTAACTTTAAGCCCCGCCATGGTTAGTACCATCATAAATTATATTGGCTCAGTCATTAAAGCTAGTATTAGTGATGAGGTAAATCGAGCTGGACGTTACACTACAGTGATAAATACTTCCCAGGATTTATCCACGCACGACCAATATGTAATAGCCGTACGATATGTTCTACGAACAGTTAAAGAGCATGTTGTAGGAATATGCAAAAGTGATGTCAGCCACAGGAAAAGATCTGCATGAAACTCTTAAGGATACGTTGGAAAGCAATGCAATCTCGCCATTAAAGTACATTGGTAATAGCTCAGATGGAGCAAGTAACATGCAAGGGCAATTTAATGGAGTTGTTTCTATTTTCAGAAAGAAATCCCAAATCACATTCATTTTTGGCGTAGTTCTCATGTCGTCAATCTCTTCGTTTGTGATGTAACATCATCTGTTACAGTAGCAGTTACGTTTTTTGGAACACTCCAAGCAACGTCAAGATTTTTTCCCAGTCGTACAAGAGAATGCAGAATGGGAAGCTGTTTTAAATGAGCAAAACTGTTCAGGAAAATTTCTTCACTTGACATCTGTTGGAGAAACTCGTTGGCTAAGCAAGGAAAATCCTTAGCTAAAATATTTGGAAATTTTTCTGACTGGTTGGCAAAAGGCGAAAACGAACTGCGCAGTGCTGCAGAGAAGTGCATCTTTATGACCTAATAGTCGTTTTAGATTTGATAGCAGAGTCAGACACTTTTAACTCCAGCACACGTCATGAAGCTACTACCTTGTTTTCTTATTTGTTTTGATACAAAACTGTTAGTACCATTGCTGTATGCACGGTTATTTGAACTTAAGTCCCATCTGTCTGTTTACATGCAAAGCTTTTCCCTGGATTATGCTAAAGCTTGGAAATGGTCAACTCGGTTATCTGTCGTGAGAAGACAGAACAACGGGACTTTGATAAACTTGTGTGTGCAGTCAACACGTTCTGTTCTACCATCAATGAAAGACTTAACTTTTGAACAGTGATTTAGAGTTGCTGCCAAACCTGCCAACATCAACAGTATGAAGAAAGAAATAATTTTTTGACGAAGATGCTTCAGACGAGCCAATGGAAATGACATCACCTATTGAAGCGTTTCAATGCAAAGTGTTTAACGTAGTAATGGATACGGATGTACAATGACTGGAGGAAAGATTTTCATCTCATGGAGAACTGTATGCCGACCTTGCATGTTTCGATCCAAAGAATTTTGCTGGGGTGAGAGCAACAGCTAATCTGCCAGATAATGCACTTCGTAAAATTTTCAAACTCTGTCCGTCCCTTGACAAGTCACGTCTGAAAGAGCAGTTAGTGACTTTTCGCAAGAATGAGAATCTTTATGTACAACAATGGTAGATGACATACATATTCTTTACGGAAATGTTCACGAAATTAATCTTGACAGTGAAGACGAAACGGATGATGAAATCGCCGTGCACTTCACAAAAATTGTGCTGAAGTTGTTTTGCTTGTGCATTTAAGGTGATAAAAGACCTCCAGCTGTTATCCACATCTTACGATGTTTTGTACATTGCATACAAGTATATCTTGACATTACCGATAACACAAGTCTGCTGTGAACGAGCATTCTCAAGAATGAAACTCATCAAGAATAGACTAAGAAGCTTGCTTAGCCAAGAACACTAGGAGTCATTAATGGTTATGCGTCTGGAAAGAAAGTTGACTAGTGAAGTGGATCCAGCTGAAGTAGTAGAACACTTATGCAACACGAGTACAGAGATGGCAAGAAATCTGCGACCATGAAGAAATAAAATGTAAGTGATCATTACTTTTGCACCTAGAACTTATGTCTTTAATACTTTTGTTAGGTGTATAACATAAGCTGCTAGAAAAATGATCTCATTCAATGCAGGGAGGATCGAGGATGTGGATGGGGACGCTCCTTGGGGTTTAGAAGTAAAAATTAGCCAAAGTGTTGTTTACCTTAATTAGCGACCTTGGCAAAGTAAAAATTTCCTTATTACGCAGTGTAATGCTGCGTATCATTAGTACATTAGTTGCCTAAAAGTGTTAAATCGAAGCCCTACTTGGACGAAGATTCAGCTAGTTTTTAATGCCAAAAGTGGGCTTTCAAGTTAAGATTTTACAAATTTTTTATTCAATTCATTGTCGGAAAGAAAAACTAGTTTAATTTAGTTAGGTGAGGATCAAACCTGGGAATTCGAATAGAGAAACCTCCAATCAGGACAGAAGCGAGAAACATGTTCAGAGCTGCTTACTAAGCACATTTTTCTCGTCTTGTGCTGACATCTTATCCCCTAGCCTGTTGGACTGACGATATTTGGTAGCGACCTTGCCAGGGTTCTCTTTCTGCTTACAGATTAGACCAGTTTACTTGTAACAGACAGGGTGAACCGTGACATCACTCAGCCAACATGACCACAGTTGGAGCCAAGTTTCCTCTTTTAGAATGCTTTCTTAATAAATTTGCTCAATTTTTCTTATAATAATAATAAATTGTTCCGCTCGTAGGGCGAAAGGGAAGTGCAAGGAATCGCCTATCGAACCGCTGACAGCAGACCCAAGGAAAAACAAGAAGAAGGGAACTGGAAAATTATGGGTTCCAAATAGAATGTTCAGGCCGACGAAGGAACGGGC
>JAHWFP010262850.1:0-18771 GCA_023313725.1 Lithobius niger | reverse complement strand
TAGTGATGACCAAGCCGAATATTGTAAAGTCTACCCTGATGCGTCCTATTTTTATTGTGAATGTGCGAGAAAACAATGATTGTTAGATTGTTAGGGGGAGGCCTCCATATAGTATCATCAAGATGAACTTAACGAACCTTTTTCAATTTAAGAAAAATAGATCGATGGTAGCGCCCTCGAACGTACGTAAGAAGGTATAAAAGGAAAGAAACAGGTAGACCCTAATCATACGTTAGCCAGGATGGATGCTGACCACTTCACTCTGTCAGGACGAGAGAGTACATTCGAGGGAAGATGAAAACACGAGGGGACCCTGGAACCTCGTAAAATGGCAGAGGCTGGCTTTTTCAGGTGTGGTGACAAGGTGGATATTATCTACAATGCAAACGACGTGGTGATGTGCACGTATTGTGAAACTCGCATATGCAAATGGAAAGCTGATCAAAGCCCACTAGAGGAACACAAGAAAAACTATGAACAATGCATTTTTATAAAAAGGTTCCCTGAAGGCAATGATTTTCTCGAAGCACGTGAAAAATCCTTGGTTTACCCAAAACGCCGTAATGAATGTAATTGTGATGCGCACACACCTCAGAAAAGATCGGAGAGACCCGTGTCAGAAGTAAGAAAGCAGGTCAGACCTTGATTTAAAAAGAGATGGAAAAGTGGTGACTGTTACATAACCACCCAGACCTTGACAAGAGCAACATACTACGATGGAATTACGCCTGAAGTTGACCCAATATTTGGAGCTGACTTTGTTGATAATAACACTGATTGATACTACATTATTGATATTAAATAATGTGAGAAGAGAACACGATGTCGAAAATTGCAAGAAAAATAATATTACGTCACGTTGGACTCAGCGATACGACGACAACAATTGTTTGGACTTTCATTATGTGTCAGATGATATACTATTATCAACGAAATGCAACGACACACATTTTATGAAGGTTGCAAAATATGCCAACGAAGATAAAATGTGCAGCTTTAACCTCACTTATCACGAACTTGAAATATTATCAATCCACATTACAGCAATAATCCATAAAATTGTAAACGACTCAATTATGTATAAATAAAAAAAATACTACCACTTTCGCTTTAGTGTGTTTTCTTCTTTTTCCCTTTTATCAATGGAGTCTGTCAGTCCAACCGTTTGAAGCGGACCACTCGCTCGTGACGTCACACAACCGATATTGATCGCAAGTGACGTCACGAGGAAAAACATGATAAGTGCCTGGTGCATTGTAAAATGCAACCCAACAGATTGACCTATACGACATACAGCGTACGGTATGTCGTTCAGGTAACTAAAAGCTAGATATTTTTCTTGTTGTTGTTGCTGTTTGGTATACTTTGTTGGTCAGTCGAAAATTACCAATTACCTATCTCTTTAGAATTAAACCAACAAAGTTATAAAATATAGTGGGCAAACCGGAGAACCCACAGAAAACCACTCTTGTGACTGGAAATTTGTAAGAAGAAAGTATTACCAAAGTTGATGTTACAGTCACAAGGCTAATTAAGCCTAAATATTATATAATACAATGTAAATTTTGAAGAATATACGAAGTAAAATTTTGAAATATAATCTAAAAAAAGCGGACATTCATTCACACATAGATGCACACATTCATACTCCCTATTCCCTTTATTAATATCATAATGTATTTCTAAGAATACATTATGATATTAATATAAATCCACAACTTGTGTACCCACCCTCATATAGTCTTTGTAACCACTTTTTATTCATGCAAATAAAAATCTAGCGAATGTTTTTTGTATCATAAAGCATAGTTGACTACAACGTTCATTTAATTCATCCCTAGGAAGAAGCAAATGAGAATAGTTTGAGAATGAGAAAATCGCTTTATGATGTGATTTTCTTTTTTCTTCTTCTTCTTTTGTTTTGTTTTTTTTGATTTTCTTTGAAACTTCTCTTTTTTTCGGGGGATGACTTAGCGTCCTGTCGCAATGCACATTTGATGTTACTATGAATAAAAATTAAAAAAAAAATGTGCTTACTCGTCGTCGTCACAAAAGGAAATGAAAAATGAAGGTATAACAATGCGTTAATAAACTTATTCCGTACCGACTCCATGCCGTCCGTAGACATGTTCGATGGTGGAGCCTGACGTGTACCGCCCGACGAACGAATTCTGTCCCAGGCACTCGTCAGGTCCTTGTCCGTGAACGGCAGCACGGGCATCGGCATGGGTGGTGGTGATGGTTGTTGGACGGTCAGTCGAGGTGGTGGTGGTGGCGGTGGTTCGATCGGTGAAGGTATGCTGATGGTAACATTGTTACCTATGCCGCTTCCACCACCATTGCCAACACCGGTCGTGTAGTCCAACGCTCGGCGGCAGAAGACGTAAGCCATTCCGGCCTGCAGGACACCAGCGAACACCGCGACCAGAGCAGCGATCGTGAGTTGCCACATTGCACGTCAGAATGAATCCAAAAGTAAAAGATTCAATTAGAAGGGACCTCACATGCTGAGAAAAGTTAAGTAACGGGTCAGACGTGAAAAACAGCCTATGAATACTTCTCTTATTAATGTGTTAACTTAAACAGAAGTCGGTGTGGAATATGTTTACATAACGCTAAAAGGAAAGTGACAGCAAATAAACTAACTTAATGGGCGCTCTTGCAGACTGGACACACACCGCACGAGGGGCAGGGAGCAGCACCACCCCCTACCCACCCATTACCGAAGTGGAGGACGGTCGTTTGTTTCTTTTGACACTTAAATAAATAAAAAAAAAACCTTCAATTTTGTCTTTTAAGTAAGTAACGACTGATAGTAAATGAATAGTTAATACGTACACCCACACAGACGAACACCGTCATCATGATGAAAAGCATTTGCATTTCAAGCGGGGCCTAATGACCAATGAATAAACTTAATTAAACAATATAAAAAGAAGGTATTTTAAAAGAAACAATAATAAATAAAATATTACTTCTAATATGTCGTAAAAGTTAAATGACCCTTTAAACTTTACCGTAGGATCACCGACCTACATAAAAGAATGTCAAAAAACATTAATCTGTTGAAAATAAAGTTTTAAAAAAAAAACCGCTAGTGTGAAACGTAAGAAATACATACAGTTAACCTCCATACGATCGCACTGACGCACAGCCTACAAGTCATGATACCAACCGAAATATAAGGTCTGTTCTTGCCGTATATATAAAACTACAAACATTATATAATCAATAGATCGACAAAAAAAATAGTCCAAGTTTATTGAATGACCAAAGTCGAGGAATACAAACATCAAGGACATCATCTGAGGTCAGTATCAAGTTGAAACGATTTACATAACGACCTAGCGATGAACTGCAAGACTACTGAAGAAAATTGTAATACCAGTTACTCACGACATGCATTTACCCTATATTTACCGCTAATAAAAATGATTAAGCAATTAAGTATATGTAATGTAAGACTTGTTTTTCGTACTATGACCATTACAACATTTAATTAAAGTATACCCGATCCTAGGTATCACGACTCAATCACGGTCGTAAATCAATTAAAATGCTATTAAACTTTGAACGTATCTGTAATTGTAAGGTTTTCAGGAAAGATGTAAAGACGCATTGACGCCTAGAAATTCGGTACATAAGCCCTCGATATCGCACCAAACGACGCCATACTCGACCGCCTACAAGCTTCGTACGATCCGGTTTTTGGTAAGTTGCAAAGCATTTTTCTTCTTGTTCTTCTTAGAATCATGTTTATAGCAAGCAGATTAAATACAGAATATAAAACCCTTATTTCCGTTCCTTTCCTGTCTTTATAGGGAACAGTTATTATTATTAATATTATTGTTATTTATTATTTAATATTAATAGTACTACTAGCATTATTGATTTAACATGGAATGTGAATTAGGACAGAATGTTATTGCGAAAGTATTCAGGCTGAACAATTTTATTAAGATCAGCATTCAAAAATACGATGACGAAGGCATAGCTATGCCTGATGGAGTTTCCATATTTTATGAAGAATGGTATAAATTCAGCGAAGCAATACCACTCTGGCTAGCCTACTTTAAATCTGAAAAGCAGCATTTGTTGTACGTAGCCCCAACATTGATCGTCTCATATTTCAACAATCAGGGTAACAAATACGTCATAATGTCAAACCATGCATCAGAATGGATTAAATTAAACGAGACGCAAATACACGCTTTGATTAATGCTAGCAAATTTGTTGAGGAATGTCGTGCAAAACTAATGTGCAGTGCTCAAGAGTACGACCTCTCTCAAAATTATGATATCTAATTGTAGCTTTTCTTTATTTCTCAGGTCATTCAGTTTTATTATTATTAATATCAATATATATATTATTGTTGATACTATTATTAATATTATTACTACTACAACAATGGCTGAACAAAACCAGTACTCTCTCGTACCTGAAATGTCTGTCGCACTAGGGAACGAGATATTTCTCAACTGTAGTAAATTCAAAGGGGCTACCAGGGTACATATAAGGAAATACGAGGAAAACCCAATCACCTTCACACCCACGCCTGAAGGTGTGTGCTTTACGATGGAAGAGTGGTACCTAATGGTACCTTTGTTTGACCAGTGGATGACGGCTCTGTCGGGTCCGCTTCCAGCTAAAATTCTGTACACAACTCCGAAGTTTGGTGTTTCTTTCTTTACATTAGGCAAGGAGAAAGTGATCAGCATTGTCTCTATTAGCAGGAAGAAGGTGGAACTAACGGTCAAACAATATAAAATAATAAAGAAAGGTTAAAGGAGACTGCTAGTGGAATGATATCCGATCTAGGACAAAAATTGCAGTGTGGGCGTGATCGTTGCACTAGTCAGTGCGGGTCTGGGATTAAACGTAAACGTTCTAACAACAAGATAACAAAGAAAAACAAGAAGAAGAAGAATAAGAAGAGAAAGACCGTTTTGGATTAGGGGGAAAGGGTTGGGGGGCTATATAAACTTGACTCCCTTTTGTTCGAAGGTCAGTCTCGCTCGCAACCATGAGTATACTAAGCCCATTTTCCTGTGAATGTCTTCTCAGTCCCTTGGACATATTTTCTGTACAGCCTACTCAACTCGGTATACAGAAAACCAAATATGAACAGTATCGATCCCTTGCACCCGTGTCGGCCGACCAGGTAATGGACTTTTCCATCGCCAGAAGCGACTCGTACGTGGACTTATCACAAACGTTAATTTATATCAAGTTGAAGGTGACTCAAGGTGATGGCACGAACCTGACAGCAGTTCAAACTCCCAATATAGGTTGTTCAAACTTGCTAGTTCAAGCTTTATTTTCTCAAGTAGATGTTTTTTTTAATGGAAGGTTGGTCGGCACCACGAACGATAGCTATGGGTTCAAAGCTTACATCCAGACCCATCTCAGTTACTCTCCGGATGCTAAAAAAACACAGTTGCACGTTTCGGAATGGGGGTCAGCCTCAGAAAGGAAGACTCGTATTGCGGAGAGTGCCAGTCTCGAGTTACTAGGAAGAATACACAACGACGTTTGTGTGCAGCCCAGGTTGATTTTGAACAATACTGAAATTAAATTTAGGTTCGTTCCCCAAAAACCTAATTTTTATTTGTTTCTAAATGCTGCCGGTGCTACGGCCAACATCAATCCCATCATTACCATCGAAGATGCGTCCTTGTATGTGCGAAAAGTGACTCCATCTCCGAACATTTTAATTGCACACGCCAAGGTATTGAGTAATACACCTGCCAAGTATCCCTACAGGAAGACCGAACTCAGAAGCCACACGTTGATACAAGGAGTTAAAAGTGGACAAATTGACAACCCTTTCAACGGAAATGTACCATCTAGAGTGATTATTTGTATGACACGTCACGCATCGTATAATGGCATTTATGTAAACGATCCTTTTTACTTTGAAAACTTTGGACTTTCTTCTATAACCCTCTCGGTTGATGGAGAGATTTATAACGGTAAGCCGCTCACTATGGACTTTGACAAAAACTGTTACGTGAACGCCTAAATGTCATTGTTTCGCGGCTTAGGTACGTCATTTGACAATGTAGGAAACGATATATCTTACGACGACTACAAGAATGGTCATTGTTTCTCCTGCTACGACTTGACAGACGACGGCAACGCCAATGACCTCTCTCACGTGTCTTTAGTGAAAAATGGTATAGTGAGAATAGAGCTTGCATTTTCAGCTATTTTGGCTCAAAACGTCACCGTGTTGACGCTAGGGGAGCACGAAGCCATCTTGGAAATTGACGAAAGAAGGAACGTTTTGTCTACAGAATGAACACGTCAGAAATTAATGACATTTTGAGGCCTAGGTGTGCGACGTTTCTAGGAACATTTCCAGCGAATCATGTACCTTCTCTACTCGGATGGAGCGTCATCAACCTGGACACTTGCGATCAACCCGGAAGTCACTGGGTCGCCTTGGGACCGTGCGACCATTTCGACCCTTATGGTCTACCTCCATTTTCATATTCTGTTATTACTTATTTAAATACAAATTGTACTAATAAATGGTGGTATAATGTAACTCAGTTTCAAGAATACAACACTACCGTGTGTGGTCATTATTGTATTTATTATATATTAATGAGATGTAGAGGCCATTCGTCTAATAATATTGTCAAGGCTCTTGAAGCCGTTAAAAATCCTGATCGGTTTGTATATAACTTTGTAAGAGGCTTGTAATGATAATAAAATTGTGATAAATGTCAACACGTTTTTTATTTTATTTTTACTCCTGTAAACGCAAACATTAGGTTAAACTATTTTATTAGTAAAGGGATACGGGGTGGAGTTTCTATTATCCCCAAAAGGTTTGCCAAAGCAAACAATCCACTTTTGGAAGACTATGACCCGTCAAAACCAATCACTTACATAATTTATTTAGATGCAACAAATCTAAATGGTTTTTGCTTGAGCATGCCTTTACCATTTTCAGGTTTTGTGTGGCTGACAGAAGAAGAGCTTAGGTGTTTTGATGTAAACAGTATACCCAAAGACGGTGATACGGGTTACCTGTTACAGGTTGACCTCGACTATCCCGATTCATTACACGATAAACACTCAGATTATCCCTTAGCCGCTGAAAACATTAACGTAACACGAGAAATGTTGTCACCTTTTAATGCTGAACTTGCTCCACCTTCCGTCACAACGTCCCGTAAACTAGTACCTCATTTGGGACCTCGAAAGGATTTCATTTGTTATCACAAAAACCTAATCTATTATTTGCAACACGGAATGGTTTTAAAGAAGGTCACCAAAGGGATCAAGTTTACAGAACGGGCGTGGCTTAGACCCTTCATTGATTTTAACACAAAGAAAAGGAAGGATGCTACGACGGAATTTGAGAGGAACTTCTACAAACTGGCGGTGAATTCGATCTTCAGAAAACCCATGGAAAATGTACGCAAACGTGTAAATATTAAATTAGCAGTAAATGAGGCAAAGGCCTTGAAATTAATGAATTCACCTTCCATGGATTATTTTGACATATTGAGCCCTGACCTGGTTCTTTTCAAAATGCATAAACTTAAGGTTACCCTAAATCGCCCCGTACCTGTCGGGTGTTGTGTCTTGGAACAGTCCAAGCTCGTAATGTACGGTTTTTTTATGATTATATGAAAGACAGGTACGACGACAGGTGTAGTCTTTTAATGACAGATACAGATTCTCTCATGATGGAGGTGCAAACTCCTGACATTTACGACGATATGAAAACTGCTTCACACTTGTTCGACACTAGCAACTACCCTACAGACCATCCTTTGTACAGTGAGCATAACAAAAAGGTCTTAGGCTTACCGGAAGTCTCGTCTTTAAAAGTACCTATCACAGAATTTGTTGGCTTGAGATCTAAAATGTACAGCTTTGCTTGTGCCGGAAGAGTCAAAAAGGTTGGTAAGGGGATTAAACGTGATGTGACGTATGACGATTACCTCACTTGCCTGAATGAGCACACAACCCATTATTACAACCAAACAACAATTCGCAGCTTTCGACACGAATTGTTTACCGTGCTACAAAATAAAGTCGGTCTTGCATGTTTTGACGGTAAACGGTTTGTGTTGGACGATAATGTACATACTCTACCTTATTTTCATTATGCAACTAGACCACCTACATAATTAGACGTTGTTTTATTTTGTATATATTGTAAATAAACAACCCCTTTTGTACATAATTTTTTTTCTATATATTGTAAATGAACAACCCCTTTTGTACATAATTTCTTTTCTATACTACATCAATAAAAGATAGAATTTGTTTTGATGAGTTTGTTCGCTGTGTCTTTTTTTTCATTTTAGTTTATTTACTCACAATCATGTTAATGGTATTGAAGAACACACAAAACCAGTTTGTACGAGGATATGACGTCACTGAACCAGAAGTGTCATCATTTTGTGTGGGTTATGATGTTACTTCCACACAGTGGTCACCATTTTGAGGAGGTCCTGGACTAGAAATGCCGCCATTTTGTGGGGGGTTATGGCATCATTACCCCCTGTGACGTCACTTCCACGCAACGGAGATGACCATTTTTGTCACTGAGGGTCCCCATTTTTGCTTCTGGGGGTCGTCATTTTGTAGGGTACTGGACCGGAAGTGCCTCCATTTGGGGGGGGGGGGGGTAATGACGTCATTACCCCTTGTGACGTCACTTCCGTGCCCGGCTTGAACGCATTATCACTCCTGGTCTATATTGTTTGTTGAATTATTTTCTCTGAATCGTTCGAATCACCCGCACTGGGTACAAAATCAGGATCTTCAGTAGTTTCAGGCTCATCGGAGTGTGATTGGGTTCATCATCACCTAAACCATCAATATACTGATAATCCACTGCTATATTAGGATCAGTGTTAACCTCTCGTACCTCACTGTTCGAATTACCCTTCTCTACGACTTCCATAATAGCGTCAGAGTTATCATTTTGTTCCATATCCGTATTTTCCATTCCCTGCATGGCTTCAAAGGCAGCAGATACTTCCGGTGTTATTTCGTTTAAAACCAAAGGCTTTCACCAAAGGCTTTTACCCCTTTCTACCAATTGTTCCTGAATCTGGAACTGTGCTATTTATGACTGGTGTTGCAGTTAGTAGGTGATCAATAGATCCTGCAAAGAAAAATGCAAATTGCATGAACTAGTTGGCAACCCTTTTGGGCGTTTAACTAACTCAAACCAGCAACCCACACATAAAAAATAAAACAAGCATATTGCACTGCTCGACCATATTCCCTTGGTATAATAGATGCACAATGCACGCATGGGCATGGGATGGCACAACACAGTTTATGGCAGACTAGGCTATGAGGCTTTGCAGTTCGATTGTGAAAAAAGTAGATAAAATCAAAATTACTGTAATTGATCGGATCATTATGTATTATTTTAATAAAGTTACACAATGCAGTAAATATACACATAACACTAACGATTTGTAATTTTAGTCAAGAAAGTAGATCCCTGTTGCTCGTTTTGTTTTATGAGTGACGTCAAGCCCCCTCACGGTTCACACTAATTTCAGATTCAGAGAAATTAAATGAGTGTTAATTAACTGTTCGTGGGGGAGGAGCATGGAAGGGTGCGTCTAGTGGCGTAAATAAATATTTTCTGTGGGCTGGTTGGCAAACCTCACTTTACTTTTGTTGTACGGCTATTTTTTAGCTTTATGTAATGTATGGCTTAATCCCCAAAAAAGTAGGAAACCACGAATGAATAGATTTTTCCAGATTTTTTAGCATCCTCGCATAGTTTTCATTTTAGAGAGAAGTTGCGTGACTCCCCCCCTTCCCCCGTCCTGGCTATTTACGCCACTGTCACCAATATTTTGAACCAGCACTGTTCCAGCATGATGATTCAAATTCATTCGTGAAATTAACTTTAGGCAGTGTTTAAGTATGCCAACAAAAGCAAGTATTTACGCTTTACATTCATTGTAATTAAACCTACTGAAGTTTGATATCAAGTTTTAACCTATCAAGCAATGCTTTTTTATTTGTAGGAGTTCTTTTTTAACCGAGATGCTTCTAGCATTAATCTTCTTCTGGACGTCATTATGAATGGCTGCAAAAGTTACTAGCTACGACTTTGTAAAGCTTAACTGCTTCAATGTTTTGAAGGTGACTGGGCCTAACCATATGCCCGCCATAACTTACAAATCCAATCGATTACACAACTTCGTCTGCTATTTCCGGATGCAAGATTTTGAAGAAAAAAACCTTTATCTAAAGTTAAATCAGTCCTTCTGGGTAAAATCATGTTACGTAAAAAAAAACTCTTATTTGCTGTTAAAGTCGTTTTGTGTAACAATGTTGTTTGAGCAGAAAGTACAAGAGATGATATGCTGTTTTTGCTTAACACTTTTGAACATTTAGAATGGATGTTGTTAGAACAAAAGTTTTTTTTTTATCACACGCAGGTACACACGACTTCACCCTAAAAAATTTTTTTTACTAAATAAACAAATAATAAACACTGTTTTTAGCCTAGTTTTCGTAATAATATTCTGTATACTGTAGAAGCGGTTGGGAGCTATACTTTATGAATTTTTACAGTTTTTCAGGGTATTTAAGATACATCGTTTTGCTTAACAGGGCCACATGCTCAGGAACGGTAACATCACAAATTGGACTTCAAAACTTCGCTTCCCTATTATGTATAGTGTATTGGTGTCCTTTAATGTTCACACATAACCATGTACAGAATTTCGTAAATCTTTCACCACCCCTCTCACACAATGGGAATGGTGTATAAGGCATGAGAAGAACTAGATCGACGAAACACTAGCGTGTTTATAGATATAAGCAATAGTGTATGCAACCATATAGAGCAAAGAAGACTGAATGGAATTCCACAAAACCATTTCAACTTTACGAGTGACATTCAACCGTGAAAGAAATAATAACGCGATACTAGACTGACAAGGTAATCAACTACTTGGAAGCCAGTGCACCACGAAGTGTTGTAAACAACGAAAGTGATCATAAAAATGTAGAACAACAAAAACCTCACGTTCGTGATTGACGTCACGAATAAAGAATAAATCGGGCGTGGATTCGCCTTAGTATAAGTAAACACCTGACAAAGTGTTTGAAGGTGCATGTTACACATGCATCTCCAAAACGGAGATAGGTAAGTTTTTTTTGTTTTGTTTTGTGTTTTGTGTGTGTTTGGAACTATGTTGGTAAAATCGAAAAGTTCAAAAAAGAAACTACTAATTGCAAGTTAAGAATAACCAACATAGCTATTATGATGGGCAGCGAAAACGAGAGAACCCCCCCCCCCTCCCGTGAAAAACCCATCACTCATGATTTGTAGGGTAATTGGAAAAACAATGCAAAATAGTCATGAATCATGAGGCACACAATTAAAAAGAAACATGTGTGCTGAAAAGCTACAAAGTGTAAAGTTAAAGCATCTAAATTAATTTTGAATGATAAAGCAAATTTTGTGCAGAAAGTGTACATTCATACCATACTAAAATACCCGTCCAATTACTGTAGAATTGTAATCCATTATAAGAATAGCATATGATACTACAGAAACGCCATTCTCATGTGGAACCATTCCCAAGTGTGCCAACTAATCTAAACATTTATTAAGCAAAAGCAAAACTACACACATGTATTTTTGGTTCATAGTGAGCAGTTGTCAATTCCGTCCATTTAATAGTATCCTAGATAATAATAGATGGGATAAATTGACACCTTCCCACTACGAGTGATTTTCTTTTTGTCTTCCTTTCTTTCTTATTTTACTGGCTCTATTTTAGTTTTCTCTTCCCTCATTTTTCGAATGGACATGGTGAGGAGCCACAGCCATCGTGCCACCGTGTGACATACTGATAAAAAAACGAAACAGAAAAATAAACTAAACAACAAAGAGCAACGTACCAAAAAATGTAGCAAAACACACATATCCGTACCAAAATTCGCCAGATGTCGGCGTAGTGACATGACGGAGACTCGTCCGTGCAGTCGTCAGGTCCTGTGGTAAACGATGTTTCCGTCAATGACATCAGCGGTGGCACGGTGGGGGGGGGGGGGGTGGTAGATGGGCCAACTCCATTTCATCATGGTCACCATCGAAGTATCCATCATTGACATATCCGACACCACCGCTACCCCACCGCTCAAACATCCCCAGGGTGCAGTGGGAACCACAACACCCTGCAAGGCTCCAGCGATTATCCCTAACAAAACTGCGACGACAGTTTGCCATATCGCAAATAGCAAATGAAAGGAATGACCAAATCGCAAACATGTATGAGAGCAGACCATGTGATGTTGACAAGTAAATTTCCCATTAGAAACGTTGTGGAATCACCAGGTGAAAGGTTAAATCAATTCGTAGCCAGATGGGGACCGAAGTAAATATATGATACCTTAACCGTACATAAACGTGTGAGCAGAATGTCACTATGGAGAAGTGTGTGGAATGAAATAATATAACTGTGGGTAAGATCACATATTACATATTTGGAGCAGTTGTTACATGGGACCGCCCAAACCTCTACGTCTTTGCCCAGTAAGATGACCATAGGTAAATCTCGACCACACTGTATAGTAATTAAAGAAGGTAAACACTATACAAAAGAAGCCTTACATTTTAACTAACATTAATGGAAACAAAAACTTATGTCAACACATTTGAACGTTGAAAGGATTAAAGTTGCTATTTGTTCATAGGGATCCATCTAATCAAAAAAGAAAGTGAAACAAACTTTGAAGACGAACGTTGCCAAATATAAATTAATAAAAAAAACACGAAATGAATAGCGTAAATTACATTGCAGAGGGTCGACAGGACCTCCAAATTCTCCACGTAGTGTACTGTACCATCATGCTGCTGGTTGGAAAAACAAAAATAATAGAATTAGAAAAGAGAAATAAAGGGGCAAACGTAAACCCTATAAAACAAACCAACTTTAAGGGCACATGCTCAAATCACAACATCCTGAACAGTCCTGCGGCAGGTCGTCATGCGACAGGTCGACATGTTGCCGAAACCACGGAAAGATGCCTTTATGAAGGCTCATACAGAATTAATAGGTCAAATATTAACAGACAGTCCTGCAGAGTGGTAACGCAAATAACTATTTATGGCATCAAAGGTCTGAAGAACACGTAGTAAAAATGTAAATATGTAAGGTTGGAAAAATGCATTAACATTAAAAAATAGGTTTATCATTGAAGAAAATTTATGATATATAATTAGATGATATAGATGAAAAGAGAATCACGATCACACAACGCGTGTACGAAACATAACCAAATTAGGAAGACGAACGCATGTTTTAATACTGGCCACGTCCGTGACTCAAAAATAATACAAAGTAACAATCGAAACGATAACAATATTCATGCATACAAATTGTAAATCGTGTACTAATCGAGCACAAAAGGATATCCGCATAAAATAGCACTTTAAACAAACGTGATAGCTGCATGCAAAAAAAAAACGTGCGTACAAAAATGAAAGACATGTACAACCGAGGACAAGCGTCCTTGGTTTATTATGAGACCATACATGAAATACAGACTAATAAAAGTTAAACTTATAGACAATAGGGGTGGGCATGATTTTAAGGCCTGACGGGGATGTATTCTTGAACAGAGCCTTACGATGTATTCTCAAACCGTAGCGCGCAACCTAACTGTTCCTATGCTAAAAATGGTGTATAAAAGCAGGCGATATCCGACCATTGGCAACCACAACCAAACTTTTCCCGTGCCTTCGAAGGATCAGAACCTGGTAAGTATGCAAGTACTTTTTAGTAGTATATGTAAACAAACTACACTTAACGTCTACAGACCCGGCAAAAATGTTGCAGTCCAACAATTATTTTTTTTACTAATTTCTACACTGTACAGCCATAAAAACACAACAAAAAAAAAGTTTTTTTTTAATATTAATCATAAAAATTTTTTTGTACCCAGTTGAGTACACCAGGATTGTAAGCTACAGAATATTTTGTAACCAACTGGGTACATCAGAATTGTCAGCTACAAAATTCCGTAAACATATTTTTATTACCAAACCTTAGTCACAGTAATTAACTGTAAATACAAAAGGAAATATAACTGCAGGTCTGAGTAGTTCAATATATTATTTAACTAGGATTATTGACTCAAATTCTTATGATTTGGTATGAAATGCAACAAAGCAGTTATTATTGAGCAAACACAGAAACACATTGCACTTCACACATCGAATGCGATTTTTGCCCAGGCATCCATCACATCTGCACCTTGATTGGTTTACTCCCTTTACTGCTTCGGGCCAGTGTCCTACACCATCCAGAAGAACTTCATTGTGTGGAACTGACACAGGAGTACATCGTTTTTTTTTTCGATGGTTCTTCTAGGACAGGTGATGGTGTAATGCTTCTGTCTCTTTGCGGTCTTCCAATTGGTGGCGTCAGCTCTGTCCTGATCAAGACTTCAGCAATGTAGATTCGATGTTCCATTAGAGACCTGCGATTTTTCTTTTGTACGTCACTAGCGTTGCAGTCTCTTATGTAAAGAATCCAAGTGTTTACAGCAACCAAGTCCAGAAAATGTGTAAATACTCGCAATGGCCATTTGCGTGTTTTGTTGCTTGTTCGATAGTAAGCGATGAAGCGGTCATCTGCCCATATGTTTGTTGTAAATACGAATTACTGCAGGCCTTGCTACTGGAACTCCGGCCTTTTGTGCTTTGTTCCATCGTAGGCACTGATCTTGTGGTTCACTTCCACATGCAGTAGACATCATAGTTACACATTTATTGTCACACCATTTTAGTACGGATACCTTGTCATCACTTCGTGATAGCCCCACCCAATCACCTCGCTTCATTGCTCAATCTTTGGTTTTAGACAGCTTAGTCTGTGCACCTGCAGTACGGTTTGCCATTACTGTGCCAGGCACAAAATTCCATTTTGAAGCAAATACTCGATTGCTTTTATACCTGTAAAATAGCGATCTGTGAACATAATTCTGCTGCCATGGTGGGGTATAGTTTCTGCCAATTTATTTACGATGGTGCCTCCAAGCCCTAACGTTTCCATATCCTCGTCAGAAAATGTATTTTTTCCAACGTAAGGTAGAAAATCTAACACTAGACCATCGCTTGCGGCCAACACAAACTTCTTTATGCCGTATGGATTAGGCTTCGTTGGCAAGTACTGCCTAAACCCACACCTACCAACAAATGGTATCATTTGTTCATCAACGGAACAAAATTTTGGTCTAGGAATTTGGCGACATGCTTCACGAACAGCATCCAAGAGCGGTCGAACTCTCCACATTCGGTCAGTATCGTTGTCATCATGCAACACGTGATCTACAAAGTGCAGATTGTTTCTCAGTTGAAAAAATCTGTACCTGGGCATAGCTTGTCAAACTAAAGGAATCAAAGCAGATTTTTTAGACCAATACATGCGTGCTTGAGGTAGGCTAAAAACACCCACGGCAAGGTGAACACCAGCTAAGCATTTCATTTCTTTGCCTGTTGTTTTCACACTTTACCACTCTTCTGTACTGAGTACAAGTTAGTTTGTTCAGGCAGAAATTTCTGAAAATAGTACATAGGGGATAGTGGATCAGAATTTGATAAACCCTCAAGTACTTCAGATTCGATACCATCGGTCTTGTTAGCAAAGGGCTTGGCCTTCCACTCAAATGCATATTTTTTCTTCTTCCACGCATTGCTCAGGGGAATATCATCTGAAGAATCAAATCCATCATCACTGTTCCGTCTAATATTTCTCAGTGGAACATCATCCGAAGAATCAAATCCAGTGTCAATATTTTTTGCAACGTTGTGAAGTGGAATATCATCATCTGAAGAATCAAATCCATCAGTTACCGAATCATCAAACTGAGGCCCAAATTCAAATTCGGAATCATCACTGTCAGCTGCTTCAACATCACTGTGGTCAAGAAGGGCTGCTAATTGCTCTTCAGTTAGATTTCTTCGACCTACACAAAAAAACAACATTTTTATTTACAATATTTACAACAATATCAAAAATACAACTGTAATTATTTTAAAAAGTTGTAATTTAAAAAAATGCGTTATTTCGTTAATTAGCGCATTAAATTCATCATAAAACTATTTCTGACTTGCTAATGTACTTCACTGCATTTTTTAAAAATCTGATCATGACACTATGTCATGTAGCCTACAGACCTGTTGTACCTGATTGGGTACACACAATTTTTTCACTCAGTACACCACTTAAATCTTAGTTTTTTTTTTCTATTTCATTTACATAATCTTAAGCTGTATACTTTTGATATCAAGAATCTGCATTTATTTTTTTAGTTTTTGATGTTCAATAGGTGTAAAATTCATTTACATGGTCGGAGTTTCACAGGTGATGAGGATGGAACGGCCATCTTGATTTTTCAGCTGCATTCAAACAGCTGTTCTGTTGTCAATAGGAGGTTTATGGTGACATCTAGTGGCAGACACGAACTCTAATATGTACCCATTTGGGGACAGAGGTTTTAACTTGATATTTCAACTGCAGTTGTTCTAAAAAAAAATTTGAAAAACATGTACCCGGTACCCCATTGGGTATCCCTGGAATGAAGAGGTGAAGTTACGATTATGTGAAGGCAAACCAAGCAGTGCTACATAAAAATACAAACAACGTTTCAAAAATTATCAATTTTCGTCTTCAGGTTAGCATTAAAATTAAAGCATGGCAAAAGCCACTAAGTCAACCTATGATAGCACCATTTAAACAGTTTCATTTTTGATTTTGAATGAACACCGCACCTTCTTTATATCTGAAAAAGAGTTTAAGAGTTTTTTTCGTTTTCCGATTAGTTCAACTCAGTTCTTTATGTCGCTCCTGGTAAAAAAAAAGGGTTTTTTTTCTTTTTTACATACAAGCTATCAGTATTATTATTTTTTTTATGATTAATATGGCAGACATGCAGTTTCGTCTTTTTAAGGAAGGTGAAGATGAATACTTAGGTATTAGTAAATATAAGGGTGATGTTCCCACGAAAGTGGGTGTTTCAATTTTAATGACTGACAGGCACGAAATGATTGAAGGTGATGTGTGTGAATGGCTTTCGTGCTTCGAGCAAAACGATGCTCGCCGTATGTTTTGTCTTTTTTGGAAAAAAAGGTTGAACGTATCGTATTTTGGGCAAGACGAAATAAACATAGTTTTGACCACATGTGCTCCCTTCGAAAGTATAAAATTGAGTAAAGGTCAATGGGTACAATTGTACGGTGCACGTGACAGAATTAACGAAGAATTTGTACGTTTGAACTAATTTTACGTTTGTTTAACTTTTCTAGAAATCACATTGGTATTATTAGTATAATTTTTTCGTTTAGTTATGACAGACCTCGATCTTGGAAGGTGTTATGCAGTAGCCATGCATAAATTTCACGACGTCATTCGTGTTGTCATACAAAGCTATGATGAAAAGCGATTGCCCAACATCGGATGCTGTTAGTGTTTTAAAATCCGATTGGGACAAATTCGAGCATTTGCTGTGGGAGTGGATCTCGTATTTTGAAAGTGGTTCCTACGTGAACCGAACGCTGTACGTATCTGACACTTTAATGATAATGTATTTTGACGAAAACGGCGAACGATTTATATCACTGTCAACTAACGAACATCAAATTGTGAAATTGAAGGAGGTGCAAATATTTAAATTAAATGTTATCAGGACTCTAATTTATGAATGCATTAACGTGTTACTTCATGGTGTTCAAGAATATTGCTAATTTCAGTTTTCTTTCTTTGTAGATGAACAAAATATTACATTTTTATTGCTTTGATATGGTAGCTGAAATATTCTCTTTGCAACCTGAGATGTCCGTTGACTTAAGAAACGACATGTTTTTTAACCTGTTCTGTTTTTGATGGAATGGTGATAGTGCACATTCGTAAATAGGTGCCGACTCCCATATCTTACCAACCTACTGGTAAGGGGGTATGTTTCACCATACCTGATTGGTACGAAATGACAGGGCCATTTGACTGTTGGTCCGTCCAATTAGCCGGTCCACGCCCAGCAGAAGTTTTGTTTACTATACCAAAGTTTAGGGTTAGTTATTACACGCTTGATGGAAAAAAGTCTCACTTTCGTAACGATAAACCGAAAATCAATCGATATTTCGGTCGACCAATTCGAAACCATCAAAGCTTCCTCTGACTGAATTGATGAGTGCGTTAATTTGTTAACATTGGGTACAGAAATCGCTTGAGTTCCCATTACCCCACACTTTAAAATGTCTGTCATATTAAACAAAAAAAATAATGTATATAATAATAGTGGAGAAGAACGACATCATTCAGCATGGTAAACGTACAGCTCACGACTCAAAATACGTCTTAGACGATCTTAGCTGCCAAAACGTCATGAACCGATTAATTATATATGTTTGTGTTCAGTGAATATCCTACATAATGATCTAGTAACCTTGGGAAAGGGCTTTGGCCGTCACACTTAACTTACAAGGAATAAAAAACCAAAAATAAAATGAAGAAACTAATGCAAGGTAGGGGAAAAATTAAATTTTTAGATAAAGATAATTTTTTAAGGTCTTTCACTCATAAACCCACCCCAAAAGTGGAATGACCCTGTTTTCAGTTTATTGTGTGTGTTTTTGTTGTGTATTTTACATAATATAAGACCCAAACAATTAAGTGTAAAGTTGGTGCGTCTAGGGAACAGGCCTAACCCCATCATGAACGGAGATTTTGAACTGATAGAGGGATGCCATATAGTAA
>JAHWFP010262849.1:5247-15335 GCA_023313725.1 Lithobius niger | reverse complement strand
CTTTCTACCTGCAGGCAGTTTAGCTTTCACCCTACAAAAAAAAAGTAAGACAGGCTAATCAACATAAATATTTGCGAGGATCTTAAAGGTCTACTAAATCAAGTAAGATTTTGACAGTAATGCTTATTTGCTTGAACACGTAAGGTATTAAAAATGCAAATTTTTTCTTTTGTTATCGCAATACAGTAGAACATCCTGAGCCAAAAAATTTACCTTTACCCGTTTTTGGATGGAAGAGTTTCAAATCTGAATGTGCTTGTAGTTCAATTAGTAATTATTAAGGCTGTACTGATCAACATTTTTACTGCTGAACAGATTCCTATCCGATCAGCTACAAATTGATTGGTATACCGATCAGATTTAACCGAACCGATCGCTACCGATTTTTTAACAAATTTTTTTTCTGGCTTACAAACTTTTAGGCTAATGCAAACATTGGAATATATTTTTTTACCCAAATAAAAGTTACTACTGTATTTGTCAGTTATTAACCTTAGCCGACAGAATGTAAAACATGTAGGCCTAGCCTAAATTGAAACAAAAGGTAACACACAGAGACAGGCACTTAGCGCGGGCGGCGCGGCCCCGCAAATCCCGCGGATCGTCAAAACAACTCAGAATGCAACGCCGATTTCACTCAGTCGAAACTGACACATAAATACGCCGAATCCTACAAGTAGCTTGCCCGCGGATTCTCAAATTTCCCGCGGATTCTCAAATTTCCCGCAAATCCCGTATTAAAAGTAAATTTTATAACAGTTAATAATATTAATAAACAAAATTTATTTGATGGTAGAACTAACGAAGTATTTATTCTTATTCTTGCGAAAAATGTTGGCCACGATGATCTTAAATTGCTACGTGCACGCAACAGATATTCGTTAAGGTGCACAAAAAAAATCAGATAAATAGCTTTAGCCTAACAGTTTTGGAGAACGATTTTCCAAAATTACGGGCGGTAAGAACTAAAATTGAAAATTGCCGATGTGAAAAAACGCGTCCGAAAGTCAGCGTTAGGCTACAAAACGTTGTTCCCACCTTATAAGCGACAGTGTGAAGGTCTATAGGCTCCTTTTCTGTTTCAGTTGTGCATCGTAACTACTGTTGTTACTTTTTAATGCAGTGAAACTTCATCTTTCTCGTAATTTTCAACGACGAACTGAACAGCGCTCACGTGAAATCTGAAAACACGCTATGGCGGCCATCAGGGAGAGTCGAGTAATAACGGGAGGGAAAGCTCCGCCCACTTTCAGTGCTAAGCGCTTGTAAGCAGCAGCAGGCTCGTGTACCGCAGCGCGCCAAGCGGTCGTGATGTTACTTTCGCGCCCAGGCATTAGCAGACAACGGTCGGAATGTTAATTTTAGACGTACGCATTATTAGACTACGTTTTTTTTGACAAGAAATCGAAAGGTTTAATTACACTCACAAACTTACATAAAACGCGAATGTCAGCAGCGATATGTTTCAATAAAGAAACAATAAATTTCAGTTATGTTGTACATTGCATTTATTAATTTTGGATAAGGTGTTTAAATCCCCTCTTTTGGGTCTAGGAATGATTTTTTTTGGTGGGGGAGGAGTAATAAAAGTTTATTTCTTATAAGTTAATTCAGCACAGAGGTGGATTAACATTGTTGCCACCCCCTCCCCCCTCTCAAATAAAAAACATTCAGCAGATTTTTTTTAAATGTTGCCTACGAAATTTTTTTTGGGTCTAAGGAAGGTGCAGAACAGAACTAAAAAAAAGTTTTTCACATTTCACTCAAATCGCAATAAATATATCGCATCGCTTTGCTAAATCAAAAATTGCACTGCCCCAACTGGAACTTGGTAAAATAAGAGTAGGAAAATGTCATAATCTGAACAAAACTAGAAACGCACTTAGACCCACATTACTTAGGCGTAAGGAGTTTTCACTTTATCAGAAATGAAACAAAAAGGTCGTGAAGTTTGGATTGAAATACAGCGAAAAGTTTTTTAGGTAAAAAAATTAAATCTGAATTAGCTATTCGAACGAAAATGCTGACGAAATCTTTTTTGTACAAGACACTTTGTGATTTACAGATGTAACATCTTGAGTTATCAGTGTATATAGAATTGTCAGTAAATTGTCCAATGTCTTTATAGGTTTGGATAAGATGTTTATATCCACACGTTGGATCTTCACAGGTTTTTTTGGGGGGGTGGGGGGAGGGGGAGGCGTGGAAAGCTTGTTTGCAAAAAGTTAAAACAATCATGACTGAGGGGATTTATATTTTTTCCGCATCCCCCCCCCCCTACCACTCAAAATAAAAATTAGTCAGCACAGTGGTGTAAAAAAATTGTATTACATAAACCTTTCCAAAATATATATTTATATTTTTTTTTAAGAACTATGCCCTTTACATGAACGCAGTTCACATAATTAAGTAGTATTTTGACAGTCTTTCTCTATTTTCTTTTCTTCGTTAAGTTTCTTACTAAGAAATTTTAAAGCATAATAGGCTAAATAAAGACAACAGCTTGTCACTAGGATTAAATTATAACTACATATTAAGAATTTGCTTATGTAATCGGTTATAAAACCAATATTTAAAAAAGAAATGGAGAAGGAATTCCAAAATTATTGTCTGCCAATTTTCATTTAAGTTTGCTAGAAAGTAGTACTAGGTCCTATTTTGTTGAACGTTTTGTGAAAGCCGGGGGGGGGCGGGAGAGATTTTAATCGGGAAAAGTAAGGAATAGAAACAGTATTTTTCCTCCTCACGCAACAGGTGTTCGTTTTTCTTTGCATGCCATCCGATTTATTATATTTTTTCCCGTCAGACATAAAATTACGCTTCACCCCCTTCTCGGAAGCCACACCATGTCATTTTAAGGTGATGCGGCCCAATTAAAATGCATCTGACTTGCTAATGTAAAAGTCGTGTATTCTTAAATAATAACTTTCCGAAGTAATAACCTATCTTTTTCAGAAGGAAACCTGAAAAACAATATGTCCGGTCTTTCATGTATCGAATTTAATGAATCTATCGTCATACACAAGCGATCGCCACTCTTCCAGTTGGTAGCAGCCATGCTCTCGCTGCGCCCGTCACATCACGACCGCTTGGAGCGCTCCGTTACAATGAGATTAACAAAGAGTGGGCGGAGCTTTCCCTCCCGTTACTACTCTACTCTCCCTGGAGTGTGTGAAGCACGTGACGTGATCTGGCGCTTCAACATTGTTGCCGTACGACGTCAACAGTGAGCTTCCTTGAAGCCAAGAAACGCGACACACGCGCCGCGTCTCACAACATGGTTTCCTGACCCTTGTTGGATCCCCATCTGCGAATCAGTGTTGATGAAGTTTTACCACCACAAATACGAGCCATAGTGCGAGCGGAAGGGTTGCACAGGATACGGGAACGCGGAGGGTGGAAGGGTTCTAGGTTGAGCAAAACCACCGCGTGAGTTTCGAGAGAGGGAAAAACCTTAATCATACGTTGAGGTGGGTATAAGAGAGAACAACGGAAGTTCAGTTGTTTTTTGTTTTTTTTAGCGAGTGACAAGAATTATTATTTTTTTTTGAAAAAGATGACGGGGAAAAGAGTGGAAGAGATGTAACGAGGGGGGGGGGGGGGGGAGTGCACGTGACGAAGTCATCACAGTGCAGGCGAGAGCGTGTCCGAGTGGCGGAACATAGCCGGGGAATCCCGGCAGAAGGGGAGGACGAACGTCCATGATGGATTGACGGGATGCAGTGTCCATGCACACGAGCATCAATGGGGATGAATTGAAGACAAAAAGCGGGAGAATGGTGAACAAACGTGGCGATGTTGTGGAAACATACATGACATTCGGGACCAGTGGGGTTTGTTGACGATCGGTGGGACGTCAGATGAGGAATTTCCGGAGTGAGGCTTACGACTGGGGGAAGGGCGAGAGACTTTCGCTGAAGATCTTCAGAGTGAGACCCTTTTAACGATCGATGCGGCCACAGACTTTCGACGAAGATCTTTTGAGTGAGAAGCGTTTGACGACTTATGGGGTAAGAGACTTTCGACGGAAAAATTTACAGAACGAGGGGCATTGGATGAGCAATGGGGCGAGAGACTTTCGACGAAAGATTTTCTGAGGAGAGGTTTTCGACGAAAGATGAAGGCGAGAAACTTTCGACGAAATCTCTTCTGAGCGAAAGTCTTTTGACGAGATGTGAGGGTGAGAGACTTTCGACAAAAGATCTTCCGAGAGAGAAGCTATTGACTGGTGACGAAGGCAAGAGACTTTCGAAGACTGACCTTCTGAGCGAGGAGCTTTCGACGATTGACGGGGCGAGAAACTTTCGATGAAAGATCTTCTGAGCGAGCGATGAGAGCGAGAGACTTTCGACGAAAGCTTTTCTGAGCGGGATGCTTTCATCGGGAGATGACGGCGAGAGACTTTCGACGAAAGATCTTCTGAACAAGAGGCTTTCGTTTAGTGACGAGGGCGATAGACTTTTGACGAAAGATTTGCTAAGCGAGAGGCTTCGGTGATTGATGGAGCAAGAGACTTTCGACGAAGGATCTTCTGAGGGAGGGGCTTTCGACGAGAGATGGTGCAAAAATTATCGGCGGAAGGTCATCTTAGCGGGGGCATAGATGAAAGCGAGCAAAACGACCAACTGAGGTTCCGGCAGGGGCGGGAAAACAGGCAGTCACACGACGAAAATCGAGTTGGCCCAAGGAGAGAAGGGGAAGCGGATCCCTGGCACACCCCAGCGGTTACCAAGCCAGATGATCGGGCTTGAAGCAGTTCGGTGACTGGACAAAAACTGAGGCGGATGGCAAGAAGTGCTTGTCTTGAGGCTGAAGTCGAAGCTTTGTGGAGAGTGGCTTTCGGTTAGTACTGTAGAAGGCGAGAGATTTTCGAAGAAAGTTCTTCAGAACCATCAGGACGAGGATTTTTTCTGGGCGGAGTGAAAGATGCAACGAAAGATGTAGAGTAACAGTGGCGACATTTCATGTCCGGAGGCTGGAGGACAAGAGATGGCCGGCTATCGCCGTAACACCATTTATGGAGGGCCTACGCGTGCTGGACCCGCGCAAGCACGGGTGGGTGTCTGAGCTGGGCGTATTACATTTTGAATTATTTGGGCTAACTGCTTTGGGGTATTGCTATTAAAATATCGACAGTAGTAAATAATAGTGGCACGCATATTAATCTCATCATCAAAGGTTAGCTAGCATTTTGTGTTGGCCATTTTCTTGTTTGTTTTCCATGTTTTTTTTTTTTTAGTCTAAGTCCTGAGTCAAAACCATTTCCATTCTAAAGTGCCGGCAATCATGTTTCAAGAACAAAGATAGCAAGAGTTTTTGTAAACGAGCGCCACCGAAAAACGCCTGTTTTTCAAAAATGAAAAACATATTCAGCCGTTTTCTTAATAATGGACCCAATCGGCCCAAATTTTAAACTTCAATATCCTGTCCAAATACAAGACTCTTGGGGAAGCCCAAATGCGGACTTTCCACCCGGAAGAACCTTTAAACGACGTTTGAAGATCATCTCAAAGCCACTACAGCCTACCTTCAACATGGCCGCCATTGCTGAACTCTGTATTTTTGTATTTTCATTTTATCCCTTTTCTTAGGGCAAAAAGCCCGAACATACTAGCTTAGTGTATTGTAAGAGGATTTATACAGACAACCAATTTGTAGTGTGATATTTTTTATTGTGTTTGTCGGCCGCAACCCATATGAAAAATTTCCACAACGATCGATTTTAACGTTAAAAATGTTAAACGTTAAATGTTCCCAGTAACTTAATGCGTTATAGCATTCAACTAAGCTAGTTTATTTAACAGCATTTATACTTTATTTATATTCTTTTACCCCCAGAATCGCTACCATATGTCCAAACGTATAAACGTATTACGACCTGGCATTCTACCGGACACGAATTTTCAGTGTATATATGTTTGTTTTAGTTCTCCTTTAACCTGACTGAGACCTACCATAATCTACGAATATCTTGATCTACTATTAAACACTAAAAGAATTCTTAAAAAGATCTGTTTAACCCATTTCCGAAAGTCAAACTGTGCAAAAACTTTTGAAAGTTCAGTTTAGGACCCCCATATTCTAAATTTTATTTTAAACTTAACTCTCTAGCTAGGGAAAATTATGGTGGAGACGCCTGTAGCGGCATCTTAGGTTCTCCCTCCCCATAACGTCAGAGTGGTTCTCTTACTAAAAACCAATTTTTCCAGTTTATTTTAAATGGATTTTTAATCTAAACTAATTGACGGTTTGATCTTTGTGGAAGTCAAATTGAAACAAAATGATGCCCAAGTGTAAAATTGCCGGGCTTTTTATTACTTAGAACAGTTCTCGAGGGAACTAAGGGAGATTGATCTTTTTGTACTTGGAAAACTTAGAAACATAACTGTGGACGGTTGATCATGTAGAAACATACTGTGAGTTGCGGCTGTTGAGTCTTGTGGGTGTCTCCAGGAGCACCTAATATTTCTTTTTCTATTGTGAAAATTTAATTGTTTACTCAAACACAAGTGTTGTTTGTTTGATTTTGTGAATTACTAAGTGTATATTTAAACTTGTAGCTTTTAAATCATTTATTTCAAAAGCTTTCAGAAGCAAAACGTAATGTAAATTGTTGTTTTCATTCTCTGTCGCATAAATAAAACCAGGAGTTTTAAGCTTCAGTCGTTTGCTAGACTTGATTAATTGTATTTTAGTGTAAAATTAAATACGTAGCCCATCTTTAGATTTTAGCTAGTTAAACAGTTAAATCCACCGTTGGTGGCAGCGATACCGACAGTTTAAGGTTAGGCCCCTTTAATTAGGACCGGCGCTTCATCCCCCATGCTGGGACAGTGTCCATGCTGTGTTGAATAACATAAAAAGTCGTCATTAACACCGATTAACCTCAAGCTGAAACTCCACTACACCAGGGAAACCGGGGGCGTTACAAGCACGTAAGCCGTCATAGCGTCCGCCGTTACATTTTTAACAACGATGTAAACAGAAAGAAGCACTTACTGAGGGAGCCTGAAGAAGACAGGACTGAAATTTACCAACGTTTCGTCTACAGCCTATCGAAAATTCGCAAAATATGATTGTGTAGGCTATTTTCTTTTTTGAATTTATGCGTTACTTGTAAAAATCTGGACTTTCAAAATTCAAAGTACACGATGGTTGGCTTATTTCCCTTTATCTTTGAAATTTTTGCTTAAGTTTGCTTTGTTTTTTCCAACAAAAGACCTATTTTCAAGAAAAATGAAATATTATCAGAAGATAATTATGCATTTATCTCTCATTTTAGCTTTTTGTATGTGATTTGAAAGATTTGATTGTATCTAATGTTCAATTATTTTAGCAGGGATGACTGGTGTTGCTTCATTCCTTACCTCTTAGGGACCGTTCATTATTTATTAACGGTGAGGGCTGGCGGATTGTCGTCGCCAGTACAAAAAAAATTCATGACCCCCCTTTGGTGTTAGTGATGTTTTTTTGCCCCCGCCCCTCCCCCCCCCCCAAAAAAAAAACAAATTGTATTACAATTTTCATTTTCATGAAATGAGTGGACGATACGTACTAGGCCTACTTTAATACCCTGTGGAATATGCTGAACTAAATAAATTTATTAACATTCTACCTAGCCGTGTATTTACTCTTTCGCAGTTTTTTTCTTGACCCCACCCCCCTCCTGATAGCAACTTCAAACAAAATGTTAGCCCCCTCCCTCTTCATATAAAAATTGTCGTGCCCCCCCCCCTTATTTTTGCCGTCCCACCCCCGTTCATAAATAATGAATGGTCCATTACTAGGGGGAGCCACAGATCCTTCCAAGTTTTACATACATATATATACAGGGTGATTCACAAAGTACTGAAAAATAGGCCTATAAGACGTAGGCCTATGAAATGCAAGCCTATAAAATGTATGCCTATAATGGACCTAATAAAATGATGATGTCCGCACGATTACTCCAGTTTTGTACAGTGCACCTTATATTATTGTAGTAGTGGAAAGCATGTCATAAATGAATGGGGTAGTAGGTCCTGCTTCCCCCCTCCCCGGGAAATAAAATGTGCTCAACAGGTACAGCACGGATCCTACTGTACCCAAGCTACAAGCCTAGTGAGCTCGTCTAATATCCTACCTCATTAACTTAGTGCAACATTTTATTGTGAAACCAGGATTTGAACCCAGTAACCGAAAAAGTTTGAAATTCGTTAATATCTCCAACCGTATTCTTGTATTGCAGTGCATTAGGATTGCCAAACCGAAAACCTTGCAAACAATTTAGTCAAATTTAATGAATTCCCTGAACTTGGGGTTTGAACCCGAAATTGAAACGTTATGAAATGCAGTGATATTTTCAAACGTATTCATGTATTGCAGTGCATTTGGATTGCCAAACCGAAAACCTTGCAAACCTCTAAACAACTTAGTCAAATTTAATGAATTCCCTGAACTTAAGGTTTGAACCCGTAACTGAAACGTCATGAAATGCGGTGATATTTTCTACAGTATTCATGTATTGCAGTGCATTTGGATTGCCAAACCGAAAACCTTACAAACCTCTAAACAATTTAGTCAAATCTAATGAATATCCTGAACTCAGGGTTGGAACACGTAACTAAAAAGGTTTGAAATGCGTTGATATTTTCAACCGTAGTGCATCTGTTGCTTAAGCTAGCCTAATAAACAAAGTAACTGCGAGATTGAACGCTGACACTGCTCGGATGTCGAAATAAACATTAGATATTTCCCGGTTCGGAATGAAATTAAGCCACATCCACCTTATTTCAACACTACAGTTTCGAAGTGTCCGTCTTGTGCTGCAATGCAATGGCGAAGCCTTTGATCAAGATTTCGCCACTCCCTCAATCATATTCAGTGTAATTGTTTGACAGATCTCAACAATACATTGCCTTAGCTTCTGAACGGTCCCCACATGATGTACTGCGCCCAGCCTGTTCCTCAGACGGCCCCATAGGAACCAGTCAGGAGGGGTTAGATCAGGACTTTGTGGGTGGCCATTCTACTGCACCTCCTCTCCACCTGCTACCAAAGGTATGATCCAACCATTCCTGTACATTGCGTCCAGAGCGGGGAGGAGCCCCATCGTGCTGATAACACACGACACAAGTAATTCAAGGGATGCACATAGCAAACCTTTATTAGATTGAACAAAGGTTTTTGTTTCATGTGCTAATAAAATTAGGCACCCCTATAGTATATGTCTACATTTTAAAGGCCTACATTCATAGGCCTATTTTTCAGTACTTTATGAATCACCCTGTATATTGTATCATGTTACTTTCCCCGTATAAGGCCGTGATGGACGGTAAACTTTGCCACACTTGAACCTAGCCATGCAGTAGGCCTTATGCATGATGCATTGAAATGTAAATACCGCATGTTACAGCTGCAGTCAGCAAGACTAGTCTATTAAGTTTGTCACCAGATAACAGTAGTTAATCGCCATGTGGCAACTGGCTAGTTCTAAGCTTGATGTCTACCCAAGACCCAATTCAATGGATCACAGCACTAAAAGGTTTT
Source organism: Lithobius niger (assembly GCA_023313725.1). Classification (NCBI taxonomy): domain Eukaryota; kingdom Metazoa; phylum Arthropoda; class Chilopoda; order Lithobiomorpha; family Lithobiidae; genus Lithobius; species Lithobius niger. The sequence goes on along the minus strand of JAHWFP010262849.1, from coordinate 5,807 downwards.
GCGGTCTCTGTACCACAGAAACACTTTTTTTTTTACTTTGCTAGGTTTATCTCCCACCCCCCCCCTCCCATTTGTACATTTTGCTAGCCGCCTGTTGATTTGGGAGCTTAATTTTTATTTTTGTAGGCTTTTTTTCAACAGCAAATAACATTAAAATAAGAGTTTTCCTTGGTCCCAAACCTACTGTGGGGAAAAGAGACTTCCATTTTTTTAAGGCGGTAGTTACTTCGACCCTCCGTCTGCGTATCACCTCGCACACGAACTGCTATTTCGACCGGCTATTCTGTCACTCACTACAGAGGGGCGGAGTCTTGGACGCGACAGCCAATCAGAGAGCACGTGTAATGGGTGGATCGCATGCGCTATTTCGACCGTGGATTTTCAAATATACTAGGCTGTACAGGGGGGTCGAATTAGCAAAAATGCTGGGAATTGTTAGGTCGACCTGTAATACGAAAAAGAAGAAGAAAATACGGGAGGGGGGTAAGTCTAGTGGCTGTTATATGCAGGCGCTATTTCGACCGGGGATTTTCAAATAGGGTGGGGGGGGGGGGGGGCAA
>JAHWFP010262848.1:0-10595 GCA_023313725.1 Lithobius niger | reverse complement strand
AACATCTTTTTAGCCTTAAATTTTATTTCGACTGTCACGGTAATTATTCATCAGGGACTAGTTATCTAAAAACAATTAAGCTGAACAGGAAACTAATAAGTTTACTTATTTATTTATTTATTTATTTACAATGCAAACTAACAATCTGTTCCCGAAAACGGGAGAGAATTGATATCAATTATTTCAACAGTGAAAAAATAACAGCAAAGGTGGCAAAAGCGCCCTCAACGACTGTAAAATTTTAAAAATATACACTAACCGATCGGAGTGTAACTAAAAATAAATCAATAAATAAATAAATGCATCCAATAACCAAAGGTCAGTTTAACTAGTCATCAAAATGAAAGACCAACGCATCCCCAAAAGGGTAAACGGGGGAAAAAAATCCAAAGAAAAAAAATCCACGGGAAAAAAAATTTGGGCAAATTTACGGCAATTGCTGATTTCGATTTTAAAAATGTGTCATTCCACATTGGCCATCAAATAAACCCAGCCTCTCACATCATCGACAATAACCGCATTCCAGATGTATCAGACGTAAAGGACCTCGGGACTTTGGTTGACATCTGGTGGAGAAGTGCTTTCAGCATTTGGATATGTTCACACAAAAATACCCAACTTCCCGGGTAACAGTCAAGGCTGGAAAACTTGTGTTTTTTGCTCGGAAAGTACTCAACAAAAAAATAAATCAGTCATATGGAAGGCAATGACTTTGCTGAAGACTGATATATCGTCAACGTGAAGTTAAAGCAGTTCTTTTTACCAGTATCTTATCTTACATCCTACTATTGATTTAAATCTGTATTAGCTATAATTTTTATTAAAACTTGCCTCCGTGTCACTGACTGTGACTGAATCAAAAAATCCAAATTTGGCAAAAACTATACATTTATTTTTTAGGCATTATGTGTGAACATTCACCTAAATGGTGTCTACAAATACCATGGAAAAAATAGGTGAAAAAAATACTGATTTAAATACAAAGAAGTCTGATTTTTTTTTGATTTTTTGGAAAACAAATCACGATTTGTATCCACCCTGGTGGTGCCTGTCTCGGTCTTGTCTCGTATCACCACACGTTTTCCTCTTTTTAAACTGACATTAAAAACTAGTGGAGCACCGAGGCGCCGATAAATAAATAAGCTACAGATGCAAACCTATTTACGTTGCTTTTTGGACTTAAATGTCAGACTGCCTGAGCGGAAATTGAGCCCACGACCTTTGACACCGAGGCCGAAGAACTACCACTCAGCCATACTGACACGACCAAACTGGGCGGTAGGACTTCGGTATTTGGTCTCAAAGGTCGTGGGCTCAATTCCCGCTCAGGCACTCTCACATTTAAGTCCAAAGGGCAACGTCAATAGGTTTGCATCTGTATTTATTTATTTATTTTCCAGCCCACTTTCTGTCGTTTATTGGCGGAGCGAAGCGAGCGAAGCACAGCCTATAACGGACACCGAATTGCAAAATGTTGGTTGCCCTTTTGTGGGCTGGGTGGATCCCAAACCGAAGGGCAGAATGCCATGAAATTTGCTGCATAGGCCCAAAGTATTAATAGCTGATCTCGAATTTGACGTAAATTGATCAATTATAATCCAGGAAAATTGCTATTTTTCGAATTTATCGAGCTAACACTCGCCATTGTAAATTTGGGTTCCTGATTAGTTAAGGAATTCCAGCGAAGCCTACACTGTTCCGCTGGTAATCAAGTGAACTTTTAAAAACTGTCAAAATAAATCATCGTTGCTTCTTTATAGATAACAACCTTTTTCTACGTAACTCTATCAGATAATAACTTTTTATTAGGGGAAGGAAAGCAAATGCAAAAAAACAAAAAGATTGTTAATGACACATATTTTTGGTAGGTGAAACTAGCGTTTATACTATAAACGGGAATCCCAAATGTTTAACCTCAAATCGCCATGCGTGACGAAACGGTTTGTATAAAACGAAAAAGTACAGCAGAACATTAAGATAGGTTCGTACAGTAGTATTCCTGCGGTTGCTATGGAAACTGAACTCTCAATCTCATGTTGCAAGAATGAATAGGCTTAACCTCGAACGCAATAGGCTTAAATTGACTGATGTCGCTTACGAAATTAAATATTAGGCCTAAAAGTTCTGAAAGCTTCTGAATTATTTAAATGCTGTCTTCACACCCAAGCTAACACCGTCTGAACAACATTTGTGTTAATTCCAACTTAAAAAAAAAACATTAGCGTACGTAGATGTAGTGTGTGCCAGAGGTGTGCGCTTCAACAGTATCGAAGGAGGCAACATAGGGAGCAGCGGACCTTTTGAATCGTTTGATAATTGTGAAGTAGTATCGTCACTGATGATTGTTTGGCTTAAGGTTAAATGCTTTACTATTAATATTTTAATTCTAGGAAAGATATTTTACGATAAATATGAACAATCAAAAAAAAAATTATTGGCGGTGGCACGCGCTCTGTCAGCTTAACCACGGCGGCTTACGTGACATTTTACTTTTACACAGCGGCGATGTCGATAAGAAGCTGCAAATAACGAAACAGAAACTATATGTGGGAGCAAACGGAAGCCTCTTTAAATTAATACGAAACGTAGCTTAGGCCTATCTGAAATTTAAAAAAAAAAGCTAAAATCTGAAAAGTATACCAGAAAAGTGCTTCACACCAAAAGGGAAAAAGCTCAAACGTAGCCTAGTCAGCATTGAATACCCAGATTTGTAAAGGACATTAGCAAGTATTGCAAAGTCATTAAAATGACAGTAAATACAAATTTACAAATGTCTAGCCGCTCCGCCTACAATAGGCCCAAAGCCTGTTTCCTATTATGTTTATCTGCTATTGAGAGTCCTGCCCAGTCCGACCTCGTGAACAATGATACTAACCTGGTCACTACAATCAGTATATTCTTATTTTAGCGTACTGTCTAATTAGGTGTCCATACAATACAGTCACTTATCGACACGTGACAGATTACGTCAAGAAGTTACGATGAGCGCACTCGTAAGGTACTCAAATCCCCATCACCACGAAGACCATAACATTTTTTTAATAATTCTTTGAAGCGTTATGCAATCTGAAGCAAACTAAGGACCGTATAAATGAACCAGTTTCAGTTTGAACGTCACTAGACATTTTCGATATAGAGAAGTAAGTCTTGTTAAAGGAGGGGAATCACGGGGAATCAAACTGGATACCACCGATCATCGCAGGGGATCGAAATAATAATACACTGAAGGAGGCTAGAGGTCTCTCGCACTACTCTCGTTGGCACTGACTTTGCCAGGGTTCCCTGATAGTCACCAACGAGATTAACTTCTTCTGGCAACCAGGCTGAATTTTGCCATCGTTAGCCACGACGACTGCTTAAATTTTTCGTTCTGCATACGTGTATTTAAATCGATGGTTTTCACCTTTAATTTGTTTTAGGAAGCGGTACTTAGCCTATCTCATTCCTAGTTTTTCTTTCTGATTTAATAAAAATGCCAACGCTAGGAAAGAGTCGGTTTAAATTCACACATAACGAGTCACTCTCACTTGTAATTATTTAATCATTAAAAAAAAAAGTTGTGAATTTTCACCCCCATTCCTTGAGGGCATCCTTAACACGAGTAAGTGGAAATGTAGACGGAGAAAGAATGAACCACCGCCAACTCATGATAGGAAAGCGTTCAGTCGATTATACCAAGCGCATGCGCTTTCAGCTGAATGACGTCACGAGCCATTGTTTTAGAATGTTCTTGCTGGACACAGGTTGAAGAGCAAAATGGGGGTAATTGGTTTGTAACTTTTCACGCTATCAACTCAATTTACCGACCTGTCGATGATTCTTTCGTCGTTACGGTGCAGAAAACCATAACGGCAACAAGCGCAAAGGCTTATTTATATTTAAAAAAGAATTATTAAAACGTGTTGAAACGCTACACACAGCCATGGTGAGGACGACGCCATACTGCGAGATGAAAGTGCAACGAGAAAACCCGATTTTGACTAGGGATAGTTCGATGTTGAAATCGGCATCTGTAAAATCTGTATTTATCGGTTTTTTTCCCATATCGGTATCGGCCACTGCCATATCTGTATCAGCTACCGATACAGATATTCGTTACGCCAAGAAATGCAACCGTCTTCTCTGCAAAACTCGATGCTTAGCGCGGCAAAAGTAACAGCCAAGTGAGAAAAGCAAAGCCATTTGGTCAATTTGGTAATGAATATGTACCACGTGATAGTTCCGACGCTCGTCAGTTTTACAACGAACAACTTAAAATCTAACTGAGAAGATGAATGTACTGAAGCTATAAGTAGGAAAAAGAGTAGAAATACTGTTATTGCTGCGCAGAACGGTTTGGATAATCTCAGCAGTTGGAACCCATGCAAAACCAGAAACTGAAGTTGCATTTGTATGGAAATTGTTTAATATCGGTGTCGGCATCGGTATCGGATCGGATCGGTAAAAAGTCCTATCAGCCGATCCCTAATTTCTACCAGAACATTAGTAAACAGAAATTACTGGCCCGACAAGATTTGGATGCAGTTTCTGTTATATATGTTTATGCCGCAGCGAGCGAGAAAGAAAAAATTACCTTCATTTTCGTGTACAGCGACCTTGATTTACTCTAATTTGCAGATTTTACGGGAGGAAAAAAATTGAAAACAAATATTTTTTTGAACTTTGAAAATGACGGTCATTAAAAAATAAATACGTGCCTCACTCGTGCTGCCAGGCTCGCTGCGACTAAACATATAACGTCAGAAACAGCAACCAAAAACTGGTCCGGGCGGGGATAATTTCCGTTTACTAACATTCTGGTCAAAATCAGGTTTTCTTGTTGCGTTCTCATCACGCAGTGTGGCGTCGCCCTCACTATGGCTGTGAGTAGCGTTTTAACATATTTTAATCATTCTTTTTAGACATAAATAAGCGTTTGCGGAGGGTTTTCGTTATGCTTTGCCGAACCATAACGACAAAACGATTCGAAGGATAGGTGAATTAATTCGAGACCGTGTGATATGCTTACAGCTTTAGAACACGACTTTGTGAATGTTTGCATTAAATCCGTCCACAGGCGCGCTTGATTTGATTTTAATTTGATGCTATCGGTGAACCCTTTTGAATCAGGGTATGCAACCGTCCTCCGTCAGCCATGATGTTCGCTTAGCCTTTCATCACCTCAAGATGTAGTATTGAGTAGGCCTAGACGACAGGCGGATTAAACAGGACAGCCAAACGGGCACAAGAACTTTTAAATAAATACGGATGCAAACCTATTTTCGTTGCCTTTTGGACTTCGATGTCAGGCTGCCTCAGCAGGGAATTGCAACCACGAACTTTTGTTGTAACCTAAGGCCGAATTCCTACCGATAACCATAATGACATGGAGCGTCCATAGGCAGCATTAAACCCGCACACGAATAAATATAAACATGCACATATATATACGCATTTATTTAACACTTCTCGAGCCCATTTGGCTTTTCGTCCTGTTTAATCCCTAATTTCGCGTTTTATTGTCTATTTCCGTAGTTTTAATTTGGTGTGTAGCGCGCAAACAAGCGTCCCACCAGTGAACATTTCGTCAAAAAAAAAAAAGACCGTGTCAGTTGTGCATGGTGGCTGAGCGGTGAGAGAGTTCAGCCTGTTGCTGGAGGTTTGCGGATCTTGTCGAAACCTTAAAAAAGGGGACCATGGTAATGTCCCCGCCAGGACCGCTGGCCAGGGTAGCGTGAGAAATAGTTACCATGCTCCTTCAGCGGCTGTGGGAACTATTCTGGCCAATTTCTGGACAATCTTTCGACCCCTACGATGATCGGAGGTTTCCCAGATCGGATCCTCCGGTTGGCACCTCCCTTTACCAGCTACTTCTTCTTCCATAAAAAGTCTAGAAATGTTCAAAATTGAGCCGGTTTAGCCATATACGAGCTTTACATTTCTTCGGCTGACTTAAAGGCTCAAGAGAAATTCATTAAAAAAAAAAATATTGTCTTAGCTGTAGGACTTCAGAGTTCGTAGGTTTCAAAGGTTGTGGGTTCAATTTCCGCTCAGGCAGAGCTAACATTTATGTCAAAAAGGCAAATTAAATAGGTTTACATCCGTATTTATTTAGACGACGAAAGGGACAAGTTAGCTGGATAAATCCAAGTGGAAAATCCCAGGATCTTTTACATTCTACATTTCACATGAGCACGAGATACCACAGGGTCCTTCTTATGCCTAAAGCACCTATGGGTGGCTGAAGTCCGGATCGAACCCGGAACTCCGGTCAGGAGGCCTGGTGGTGGTGGTACTAGTGGCTCTCCCTTTTGACACAGGGCGCAGACCGCCCTCCGTCACCTAATGCCGTCGTCACCTCCAGATTAAGATGAGGATGATTATGAGTAGCCGGAGAAATCCAAGTGGAAAACCCCAGGATCCTTGACATGCCACAATCGACATGAGCACGAGGCACCACAGGGCCCTTCTCTTCCCGAAAATGCCACGGGGTGGACGAGGCCAGGATCGAACCCGGTCCTCCCAGGCAGAACGCGGTCGTGCTATCCGCACGCCTTCCTTGCCCCCTTTCGTCGTTGCTTCTCAGTTCACTCGATCGCCGCTGCGTTTCCTTGGCACTGCACGCCAGCAACAAGATCTACGTTTTCTTCGGCTTCAGCAAAGCGTTAAAAGTGGGTCACCTGACCCCAATGTGAGATTGGTAACCTTGGAATTGGAAGTTTAGGCGTTTGTGTAGGCGTATTAATAACACCCGTGTCAAGGCTCTGGTGGTTGGTTCCACTCTTACTTTAGCTATTACGCCTAACACTCACTATGCAACTGCAGGAAATTAATTACTCAATTTAGTTTGGAAACATTCTTCTAAATTAAACTGCCGTAACTTTTTTTTTTCCGTTTGTAATGCGCATTATTCGGTGAATAAGAATCGATGGATTCGGTTTTGAATATCCCAGCGAAAAAGTAGTCTACAGAAATATTGTTGCTGTTGTTCTTCTTCCTGCTCTTATTTTTGTTTAAGGGAGTCGAACCCAAACCGAGTTATCTACCCGACTGTAGAAGTGGACACGGACAATTTTGGTGGAGGAATCCAAACGGAAAACCCAGGATCTTTGACATGCCACAATCGACATGAACACGAGACACCACAGGGCCCTTCTCGTCCCGAAAACGCCAGGGGGTGGTCGGCTGAGGCCAGGAGCAAACCCAGACAGGGGAAGGGCGTTTGCTTGGCTATAGTCCGGTTTGAAACACGTCCCATAAAGTATCGAATCAATAAATGAAGCAAGCAGTCTGCATTAAAGACTGGCCTTGTGAGGATACGATACACTAATCCGAGAAAGAAAGACAAGACAACTGCCCCGAGTAGGACTTGAACCCGTTTATCCAGCTGGGCGCTCTAACCACTGCACTACCAGGGCGGTTTCTGGCTACAGGTTCCAGCCGAGCTGAAGCCTGTAGCCAGAATTCTGAGCTCGGCTGGAACCTGTAGCCAGGATCCGCCCTGGTAGCGCACTTCTAGCAGAAACCGCAGTGGGTCTAGTTCTAATAAGATACGTACGGAGTCGTTTGAATTTTATTTCGAATTTGTGTCATCAGATGGGTCCCATAATTTTTTTAAAGTCAAGAAATGTTAAAAATGAGTGATGTAACGGGGGGAAAAAATCAAATAAGGAAAGAAGTAAAGCGAATTTTTCTTTTGCACGTGGGGGGGGGGGAAGGGAAATTGTGTGTTTACTCGGGGAAATTCGGTAAGTGAGACGTGGAAGGACTGGAAGCAACGTTTAAATGGCCCTGACGCAAGGAAGGAGTTTTACTTCTCAAGACAAAGCCAACTGGAGTAAATGTTGCATGTATTGTATCCCGACTACACGCCAGATCTCGTGAAGTGACGTTCATCATGGCTTCGGTAGATCGACATTTTGGTAATTAAATTCAGCTGACTCGAAGCCAGGAAGCGAAATCCACAGCTTCTCGGTCAGACAGGGGGTGAAATACAGAGCGAGTTACAACAATGGATAACCCCACGTTTAGGAACTGGTCATGTTTTACGTCTTTCGGTTTGGGAAGGGGGGAAGAATTCAAAATGTACGAACACCCTCTCCCCCCAATATCCTGAAAAAAATCAATCTCCCTTCCCTTCCACTCCCCCCTCCCCCAACCGCAAAAAGTAAGGCTTTTTTTTATGTCTTTTCAAGTTAAGTGCAATCATATCAAAAACCAAAACTGGTAAAAGGGGCCGCCAAGTTCCGAATGTTCGGCCATTCAAAGGAGTGATATCAACACACCAAAACATTCGCCAAGTTAATCGCACCGCTTAATAATTCGAAGGTTAAATGAAAACTAGAACATTGCTACTTTCGGTAGCAATGTTCCAGTTTTCATTTAACGTCCAAAATATTATTCGGTGCGATTAAGTTTGGTGAATGTTTTGGTGTGTTGATATCACTCCTTTGAAAGGCCGAACAATTCGGAACTTGGCGGGCCCTTTAACCAGTTTTGGTTTTTGATATGATATCACTCCTTTTTTTTAATTGTGTATTGGCTCAACTCCACTATCGTGCAGATGTGTACTATAAAGTGCCACGTCAACAAGAAATTGGTTTTCAACAATTTGCTACTACCTTTTGCCTAAAGGCTGCCGCCATTCTCAACTTAGTCACCTCTTTATGGGTTTTTGGTTTGGTTTTAATTTTGTTGCGATTTGTTTTATTTAGTTAGTTTTGGTGTTTTGATATCACTCCTTTGAAAAACGAGCCACGACTTAAAATATGTTCTTAAAAACACCCAAGGAAGTGATCTTTAGAACATATTTGGACCGAGAGTCGTAATTCATACCGGTAAAATAATTTTTGGTGCAAGAGATGCATATTGGTACTTGCTACCAAAATTTCTAGGGTTGGGAAGGAGAATTTGTGACGGAGACCCCAAACTGAAACATCTTAGATTCATTCCTATTAGTTCCGTCTAAGTTTGTAGAGTGCGCCATGAGTTTTATGTGGGAATTTCTACTCAGTTTTCAGCCTATAAAATTAAACTAAACTAAACGAAACTATAGCTTGTATTTAATTATTATTTAGTTTACCTTAGTTGTAATTTAGTTTACTTTAGATTTGGGCTGAAAAATGGGCTAAAATACCAGATGGAACGCATGGTGCCCTCTGAAACCTCGGATGGAACCAATAGGGATTATCTAAAACGTTTCAGTAAAAACATTTTAAGTTACAAATTCTCCTAGCCAACCCTATAAATTCTTGGTATACTACTGTGGCAGTTAGAGTGCGCATGGCCAAGAACTTCATAGGTGCAACATGAAAAATAGTACTCCATGGTGCAAAAAACTTTTTAGAAAGTGGTTTTAAAGAACTATTTACCCGGCAGATGACACGTCAAAATCTTACGAAAACTTACGTGATCTATGGCGTTTTACGAAATTTTGACTGCTGAAAGTGTAATTTTTTTTAGGTCCAAAAATGACTTTTTCCTCCGATTTTGTCAGCGTGTTTTGTGACCTCCCCTACGGGGCCGGATTAAGGGGAGAGGGGGTACTTTGGGTGCTCACCGGGCCACAGGGGCATCAAGGGTGCCTCACGGTCATGGGAAAAATAAGATTAGATAGTATTTTCAATTTTAAAAATGTTACTTTTTCACTTATCCAACAAATTTCAATTTCCAAAAAAAATAATTGTTTATCTCCAGGGCGGAGGGGCAGCGGAGGGGGGGGGGAATGCGCACAATAAATCTTAAGCACCAGGCCTCTGCAAAGGCCTAATACGACACTGCTCCCCTTGACGAGGCTAAAAAATGAATGAATTCCCCCCCCCCCCCCCCTCGAAAGGGTCCCCAAAATCCCCCCCCCTCCCCACCCCCCCCCCCCCCTCCCGGAAGAAGAGCAATAATTTTTTTTTTTAATTGAATTTTTTTTACGCAACTTTTCGGTAAAAGTTAAAGCAATTTAAAGCAAGCGATTTTAAAGAAATCGACGGGAATTTGAAACGTTTTCTTGCAACTTAACGATGCAATTGTCATACGAAACCATTATTAATTTTGATAAAAGACATATTTTAAATAAATGCCGCCTGTAGTAGAATGGGGAATCGGGAGGTCCAGTAGCCCCAGAAGCTATTGTTTTTTTTTTTAATTGCGGGAATTTCCAACTTTTTTCCGGCAATTCAGTAAGACAGTCTTTCACACGAACTTACTTCAAATTTTTCAAAACAAATAAATTTTTTTAACAAGGATTTTCCTGTTGTTGGGGGGGGGGGGGAGTGGAAGCCCAAGATGCTAGCGTAAGTTTTAAAGTAATGAGAGTGAATTTGAAACCTTTTCCTACAACTTAAAAATGCAATTTGTACACGGAATTCAATTCAAATTTTTAAAAAAATATTTTTTTATTTTGGCAACAAGAGCCTCCTGTAGTGGGGCCTCTACGGGAATCCCCGGGTTCCCGAACGGGCCAATCCGATGCTGGCTCAGACTATTCGAAATGAAATGTTGTAAAATATCCGATTCTGGGTTTGTGTATCGCTAACTAGTTCAATTTTCTTTTTACAATTTTTTTTACAAATATTTTTACAATTTTTTTTTTAAATCCCAGAGCTTAAATAATGATCGTTCTC
>JAHWFP010262845.1:0-22832 GCA_023313725.1 Lithobius niger | reverse complement strand
GATTATTGTTCTTTTGAGGTTTGCGGATAATCACTTCACACGGAATGGCACCAATGTTTATTGAAAGAATCCTTCTTTGCCATTCCCGTGATAAAAGATTGCTGAATCACAATTCGGAGTTTTGATGCGTGCGAATTTATAGTTTGTAGTAGGCCTGTGTGTGTGTATTTAAATATTTGTATTGTTTATTTACACACGCAGATTTGTTGATTGAGCGTGGAACGTGCAGTATGAAGCGGATGGGGCCCGGTCGTGTGTAGTCGGAAGTGATCGGCTCGGTCCTAACCTGCACGCGACATCAACAATAGCTCAATATCCTGCCTATTCGCTACCTATCTATCGTGTTCAGACTTTGTTACATTCTGGTAAAAACGAAACTCATTTTTCCACTTGCCTTGTCACGAATTATCACACTAGGACTGAATCACTTTTTTGTGTTATGCAACAAAACGTTTCTAAAGAACGGCTTCTCAAATATTAGTTATATGTTACCTTGGTAGCAACTTTCACAATAACCTGCCTATCAAGGAAACTTCTAATCATCACACGTTTCAAAACATCTGTTTAAGTGGTTGATTATTTGGACAGACATAGTTTATAAAGCTGTTGTGAGATTTATTTCGGACTGCATATATGTAGAACCCATGCGACCCCAACAAAGTCCCACTCATGACATCACTAGCGAAATCGACCAAGTCCAAAGTCTACGTGACGTCATATTTTAACTAACCATTGTCGCTTCAAAAGTAATTTCCATTGTTTGCAAATCATCAATTGCAATGGCTGAAGCTCAGTAGGCCTATTGCTCATGCTCACAACATTGAAGGGGTGAACCGATTTAGAATTCATTCCGCCACGATCCTCCCATCAACCCACTTCGCAAGGTAATTGTCGGCCAACACTTTAGAAATATTTCCCTTTTTTGCGTTTTCGTCCCAAATGTAAATTCAAACCAGTCCAACCCTATTGCTCTGTTTCACAGCAACCCCCTAGATACTAGATTAATCACACGAACTTAATTACCGAATGCTCATGCTATTTAATCAGACCCCTAAGTAAGCCTAGTTGCCTTGGCATTCTGAATTAGGCCCTACGCTAAGGCAAAGAGTGGCCCATGTTTGTCACGTGAGCCGGAGCCCTCCAACTCTCCTTCATTAATAATTTTAAAACATCATGCGGACTGAACCGCGACTTATTGCATTTTCCCATCGGCTTAGCGTAAACAGGGATCCACTCAGCCAGTTTTAGGCCCCCACGTACTATTTGATAACTTCTCCCTTAGCTGTGGTACTGGTGGTGAGGAACCGTCGCACGCACCAATAATGGTCACAAAGCATGTTCAGCATTGTGAGCTGAACGTACCGTTACCGTTCTTACAAACTTTGATGTTTGCAGCTTTTTTTGTGTCTTTATTTATTAATTTTTGGTTCTGCAATTTATTGCAAAGTATTTGACGAAATTTTGTTTGTTTTTGCTTTCCTAGAGTTTTCTTTGAGATTGATTTATATATTTCACTCCTCTTTGTATTCAGTTTTTTTTATCTCCCTTTTCACAAATATGTTGTGTACGTATATGTTTATATCGATTTTTTTTTAATTTTATTTCGATGTTGTTTTATTTTTGACGGCTATCCTTTGATTTTGTTTGATTTTTCTTTGTCTGCTGCTCTCAAACTACGCGCCATCACCAGCTATTGTGGGATGAGCGTTTGCTTTTTACGCTTAACTTTGGAATTTGTTTTGGATGAATAAACTTACTTAGTAATGTATAGCGTTCAGCTTATTTTGATAGCTCATTCCAAAAGGAAATCTTTCGTTTCGTACTGCCTGTGGCATTCTTTCAGAATGAACGTTGTTTCAGAATTAAAGCCACAAAATAGGATGCTTGATGTTCAAGTTATTTAGTACAAAGTTGCTACACACAATACTTTTATATTTTATTTACCTTCCAAATTCCTACGAACAAGAAAAAAGTAGAGATGGTGAACGGAACCACCAAAACTGCTACGGTTAGGCTGGTGACAGTTTGTAGTTCATGACCGGATTCTAGAAAATACAGGAAAGCGTAATGACTTATTTGTGCAATAATCACACTTTGTATTCTAGATGCTAGAATTCATCTAATATCCCATTATGGCGGCAGTTTTAGCATCGACATCTCGCAAGGAAAACAGTCAATAATAACATTTCTGACGAACCTGGAAGAATTGATTCGTCAGAAGAAATTCTTTGTCCTATTTTCAGGGATTATAGAGGGTGTTTAATCTCAAGTGTTGTTGCTCAATATCATCCCTAGTATTGCAGATATGTCGAACATGGCCATGGAATACGTTGGAACATCCAGACGGTTAAACCGCAAATGACCTTGACGACCGATTTCAAGGTCAACGGAAACTAACTCCGGAAGTAGCAGAGATAGGGGCATGATGTAAATTCCAAGTGTAGAGGACGAAGACATGACCTCAACAAAGCAAACAGAACAGAAATCGGTTCAAATGTCAAAGAGATACAGTAAAAACAATATGGGTCTTGCAGCCCCGTTGCAGGGCTTGACTACAACCCACCCTGAGGTAGAAACACCACTATACTTACAGCAAAAGGTTAGCAGGCAGACCTGGTGGATCCATGTGAAGCATGTTTGCATTACTCCCATAGGAAGACATTTCCTATTTCCTACGTATAGTGGTGCCTGTCTCTGTTTCTACCTCAGGGTGATTGTGGTCAAGCCCTGCAATGGAGCTGCAAGACCCATATTGTTTTTACTGTATCTCTTTGACATTTGAACCCATTTCTGTTCGGTTTGCTTTGTTGAGGTCATGTCTTCGTCCTCTACAAGTTTGCAATTTACATCATGCCCCTATCTTTGCTACTACCGGAGTTAGTTTTTCGTTGAACTTGAAACCGGTCGTCAAGGTCATTTTCGGTTTAGCCGTCTTATTGCCACCTGAATGTTCCAACCTATTCTAAGGCCATGTTCGACGTATCTGCAATACTAGGGATGATATTGAGCAGCAACACTCGAGATTAACCAAAAACCCTGTATATAGCACTGCAAGCATTTACCCATACGATGTCAGAAATAAACAAAGTTAATCCACGTAGCATTGTTCCATGGCAGCGACTTTCGCCATCGCTATTAAATTCTAGCTGTGAGGGCTCATTTACGCACAACTTGGCTTTGCATTCTCGCAGCTAGAATTTAATCGTGATGGTAAAGATGTCGTTGCCATATTAACAATGCTACCTAGATCAGCTGTGTTCGACATCATTTGAGTAAATGCTTGCAGTAGTATAGCAGGTTACAATAAGATAATGAATTCCTTCTGACGAAACAATTTTTCCAGCTGCGAGCCGTCAGAGGTAAAACTGCTGCCATGTTAGAATTTCAGATGATTTCTAGCTTCTAGCTGCGAGAATGCAAAGCCGAGTCATTGCGTAACCGCAACCTGAGAATGCAAGGCTGGAACTTAGCATAAATATGCCTTTAGGATGCGTTTATGGAACGAGACCTTCTCGCTCGCCGAAAGCTATTTGCCAGTCGATCCTTATTTATTAACAACGAGTTTCCAGTTCTAAGGGAATGCAGCAATACAGAAAGAATTAAATGTATTATAAATGACAACAATGATAAAATAAAATTCAACAATAATTTTAAAAATGATTTGGCCTGTCGTCATATATCGGTGTTTCCCAAATTTTCTTTACTTACACAGAGAACTAATTCTAGATCAAATGAATGTAAAGAACCCCACAACGAGGAAAAAAATTTGAGCACGTAGACCGTTTTCTGTTTATTCATCAGTGAATTTCAAACCTATGGGTTAATTTAATAATTCTATATTTTGTTTACATTGTATGATATTAGCTAATCTGTTATTTGGCGTGATGCATCAATTTAGGGTTATAAAGAAAGTATGACGCAGTCTGCGAAGTTCATAGTCTGCGTTGCTGCAGAAATGATCCGAGAATCTCACTAGAGCAGTCTATAATTTTTTTTTGTATTAAAAGAAACTGACAATTATAAAATTTACTTTAATATTTAATAGCTGTATGAGTCATATCCATAAAGCTGTTAGTTGGCGAGCGGTATTACAGAAGTTCATTTTTTTCTGTGATTAACGACATTTCACCGTGTGTTGCTATAGGAACTAACGATGAATATGAACGTCAACTGACCGTTCCTAGCATGAAAATGCAATGCAAACTAAGTAAAAACGATATATGTACAATTCATCTGAGGCATATTTATTACCTTGTTGCTATTTTCTCATCTTTTTCGTAAGGGTACTTGGGTCAAATCAGTAATCCAGTGAAAGGCGCACACTTGAAAAGCAAGAGGAAAGCTCATCATCTGAAGCTTCGACTTAGTGAAGGACACAACACTGTCATCACAACATCGGTGTCATCACAAATCTGAGAAATATGCCAGCGGGTAAAATAAGTGTTTTTCCATTCCTCAGTTTTTAATGGAAAATGTGTTTCTTGTTGCCGAAACATCTTAACATGACAAATTTTGAATTACATTGATCCTCAATGTCGTTTCCCTGGAGGTTTTTTAGTTGCGTGTAGCCGCCTGCTTGCATGCACCCACTGCGCCTCTATAAAAGCGAGAGTGTGAATGCTATCGGCTATAGGAATCTGGATTTTGTCCGCAAGATGGCAGCTACTCCCGAAGTCTCCCCTTTGTCTGCTGTTCACTCTCGTGCTCCTCTTCTGTCTTTCGCTCTTGGCAGCCGCTGGGTCTCCGCACTGGACCTCACCACCGATTCTCGTCCCCTTTCTGCAAAACACGAAGATGACTCTACAAGCAGACCAACGCACTCCACCTAAATCTGACCTTTCGATGCTCCAAAAGGATCTCCACTCCGGGAAAGACTCCTATCGTGAAGCGAAAAGGAGCTACCGTCAAGCCGTCGCTGCTCTCAACCCCCTACTGGCTCCAAACTCCCCATTGGATCTTTCTTCCAACTCATCCCGTAAGGACCAAGCCATCACTCGCAGTTAAGTCCATGAACTGGTTGAAACTGCCTTCCGAAGACACTCGAAAGATGCGATGCCACCTCCATCTTGCACGTCTTCCGCGTGTCGCACCTGCATTAAATACTGGGTAGCCTCGTACGCCAGCCACGAGAGCCGAAAACGAGCCTCTCAGCTTTCCGGGGACTCTGCCAAGGAACGAAAACCATCCGACGCAGTTACGACCCCTGCCGAACAAGGCCCCTTTGCCGCCAGCCCCTACCCCGTTTCCGTCACAGAAGAGAATCCACTTCACAGACGAAAACGGTGATGATCCAACTATTCCCTTGGCTTCTCTCCTAAAGCCAGTACAAGAAACGGTGCCAGACTGCTTTCTCTACAAGCCATCCCAGTCTGCAGATGGCCCCTATCATCAACCGAGGTCTGAAAACAGGTTTCGGCTTCGCCCTACGGGATTGAAACTCCAAGCCTCGTAGTCTTCTTGGCCAGTCAACCACCCTTTTAACATGCTCTTACATAACGAGGGATCCCTGCTTGGCAAAGGCGAACCGTTAATCCTGGACAAAGACCCTCCCGCTCCACGCCCAGGCTGCGAAACTAGCTTCTTTCGCCCTTTCGGGGACAGCGCAACAAACCCATGCAAATTTGACACTTTAACGGAATGCGAATTCCTCTGCAGTGAAGTAGAGCTCGATTTTGGCACAGCTCTGTCAATCCCCCAAAAAGCCTAAGTTTCAACTTTTGTCCTTTACAACAATGACAAATGCCTACGGATGAGTCTCTGAGCCGCCTCCCATGCTGACGTCGTAAACACAGCAGTCAACGTTCTCTGCGAGAAGCTTTCGGAGGATGGCAGTCCCGAAGGGATCCACAACCTATCATCTCTCATTTCGCAATTTTTCCAGAAAGCCAGCTTTGCAACATACCATTCACTAAACTGGGCAACAAGGGCTCTGTTCAACAATACTCTCCTTCTACGTGAGATTGCAATAAAATCAACCAACAACCTCAATGACTCAACAAAACACCGTCTTTGCAATCAGCCCATCCACGAGTCCAACACCCCTTCGGGGATTAATTCCGTGTCTCGCACCACACCTTGACATCTTGCGAAAGCCGAAACCAAAGCAACCCCAGTCAGTCAACCGTCCCTTCCACAGGAACAAGCCGTCAAACTACCGGCACCATCAGAGGATTGGAAAAAAAACCCACGACCTCCTCGTCCATGCCCCGAATGATCGAAAACTCCAACAGCCAAAACAAACAGCCTCAGCCCTTTCGGAGAGACTAACTATCACGCTCCTACTCCGGCCAACGCAGCCAGCACAAATATGCGTCAACATCAGACCGTCGTAGCCGCTACTCATCACCAGGAGGTAGAAGCTCCTTTCACAAAAACCAACAATGACGCTTTTCGCCTCTGCTGATTTCCAGTCGGCGCAAGACTCCATCATTTTTTCCCAGCCTGGCAAAACATAACTCACAATTTAGAAGTTCTTTCAATAATAAAACACGGCTTTCGCCCAACTTTTCTTTCAAAGTTCCCCTTGGGACTTCGCCCCACCAGTGTCAGAAACACTATCTTTCGAAATATCTCAACGTCTTCCGAAGAAGGCCATCACCCGACCAAAGAAAACAGGAGGTCTACGGCTTAACTTTTAGCATGAAACCACTCAACAAATTCATTTCCAATGACCACTTCAAGACGGGGACTTTGGACTCAATCCGTCAGTCCTTCCATCAACACGACTGGACAGTTTCAATCGACCTCGAAGATTCATATCTCCATGTGCCCCTTCGTCCAGCAACAACTCACTTTTCAGTTTCATCTTCGAACAAAAGGTCTTCGAATTCCGTTGTCTGCCTTTCGGTTTCGCAGCTCCAAGAACTTTCACCATGGTCCTAAAACCAATTGTTGTAACATTACCAGCAACAGATCCAAGCGAATGATTACCTCGACAACTGTGCACTCAACCCCTCACGACTAGCACACAACCGAGTTCAAACAATCCTCCTGCTGAACCAGTTAGGTTTCGTTGTAAATCAAGTAAAATCTCGCCTAACCCCAGCACAAACTTTCACATTTCTCGGGGCCTCATTCAATCTACAATTGGCACAATCTCTCCCACACTGGAACGAATCGAAGACTTGTTAAACCACATACGTCATCTCCGAAAACAAACATCCCTCTCACTCCGAGAATTTAACTCCCTCATTGGAAAGATGGATGCAATGGCGAACCTCGTCCCCTACGGCCGATGGATGGTCCGACCCTTTCACCACTACCGGATTGACAACTGGTCATACTTCCAGGACTGACCGGACGTAAAGAAGCCCTTTGACAAAAATTTCCCCCACGGATGGCTCCTGTGATGGTCAGCCATCACAAACCTATCGGAAACAGTCATAGAAACATGATTTTAACTCTGTTTAGGATATTTTAATCTTTGTAGAGAGTAATACAAACACTTAATTAAGGACGGTATTCTGGGATTAAAAACAGAACTTTCACTTGATCGACTAAGTAGTGGATGACAAAATACTTAGTCAACAAATCAGTGGAGATACAGTAGAGCGGAAGTAACTGTTCCGAGATACAAGAACAGAATTAAAATTAAAGATTAAATAACATTATTGAATATCAAATACAATAAAAAAATCAACATAAATTCAGTGGTTTACACCTGTAGCTGAAAGCTGTAAGTAATGTGTCTGAAGTTATGGTTGTAGCATGGATTTTACAACAATGGGCCGGTATAAGTGATTTAATGCACACTTTTGGTAAAGCGACGTACGAGGAGCTGTGGAATCGTCCGAGGAGACGAAGCCTCCCGAGGATGTTGCACAGTTCCGAGGACGTCGCTTCACCAAAAGTTTGCATTAAATCACTTATACCGGCTCATTTTTGCAAAAATCCATGTTATAACTGTTTTATTACCATAAACCATCGCTTTGACAAGAGTTATTTAATGATTTGTCTGCATTTATTGCACCATTAAGGAGCGTTCATAATTTACGTTACGCTTTGTTCTAGCAATTTAGTCCCCCCTCCCTGCATAGTTTTTTTATGAATTCGTGTTTGTAGGCTGTACATATACCTAGGGGTGTAAGGACCAGAAAAATAATTAAGTGAGAAAAATAATTTACAATGTAAAAAATTTAAGAATTTACATAAAAAAGTTAAAAAGAAATAAGTGAAAAATAAATTTGCGAAAGTTAGTTGTGTTACGTAGCATGTCGATATACCCCACCCCTCCCTCATAACATATGGTAACACGTTTGGTGAACCCCCCCCCCCGATTTATGAAAGCTCCTTTAACGCCACTTTGAGCAGACTTTGGAAGAGTGTATTCTTTGGGATTATTAGGATTGCACAAGATTTCTCATTTTTAAGAGTAGATATTGTTGTGAAGTAAAGCAGTCGCTGGTGAGGGTTTGGGGGGGGGGGGGTAGGCCTAGCTGTTGTTAGGTTCGTCGCGAAACGTCGTTGGATTTGGGCAAGGCGACCATTTGCGATTATTAGTGATTATAGTACATACACTGTTTCAATTTGATTCAACTACTTCGTCTCCGTTCCCAATTTGAAGGAAATCGAACGATGGTAAGCATAATTTCGAAATGGTGGCCATCATAGATTAACAACGACGATGGTACATTCATTGTTTCATTTGAGATAAAGGTTGCTACGTCGCTTAGGTGTTTAATCTGAAAGGAATCGGGATTTCGACAGAGGTAGACGTAGGTCAGAAACGCATTTGAATCACTGAGTTTGAAAAGGGCCTAAGTCACAATTTTCACCAAAATAAAGTGGAAGTGCAGAAATATGGCATCACTGGGCGTCCATTCATTGAGTCTGAACGTTTTCAAAATCAACTCTAGGTCGCAGCACAAGACAGAGGTACTACAACAAGATGTTCGTCTGCGAAAGTAATAAACCAGCAATTGTTACTGCTTGTAGGTGACGTTAAGCTTCTCAAGGTTTCAACCATTCAGGGTTTGCCATGGCAGAAAGTTTACGACGGCCAAATTCCCATCAACGTTAAGACTTAAAAGTTGTTTACAAAATTACTGAATCTGAGAATCAGCCCTGGTATGACACCATTTTACAGTGGCGTACCACCACAGCAGACGAAGTAGGGAAGGTGGGGGATTGAGGCTTAATGGCGCGTCGATAACCTGGGCATTAGAACCAACCTCAGTCACAGTGGTCCGGGTTGCCACTGCACGACACACCACACATTACAGAGATAGTAAACAAACCCCTAATCTAGATATTATCATCATACATCTGTACCCAGACGAAGTAGATGATTAGACTAGATCTAAGTTTGTAAATAATGGTGCTGTAAACAATACAATATTACAACATCGTTTGTAAACAATACTATTTCAACAAAAAAATAGTAATGTACAGCACAGTCATGTAGCTGCTGCGTGTACTACGTCACAATAAAACATTTGTTAGTCATTGTACACTTACTTATCTCCTAAACAAAGTAATATTCATGAGTCATTCTTAACATTCTGTTCCACAAGTGAGCATGGATTTTGAAAAGGGCAAAAGTCCACAACCTATTTCCTTTTATATTGTAAGTTTCAAAAGTCCCAAAATTATCCCAATACTGGACAAAGAGTAGTTCATCATGTGCAGAATATTGACTATTTCAAACAAATTCTAATTATTTTTCTTTTAGTATTAAAAAGTTTTTTTGTGTTTTTCTCGAAATCAACTTTTTGTGACTTAAGCCCTTTTCAAAATCAGGCATTCATTTAGAGTAATAAAGAGATTGTAGGAGAGCAAGAAAGAGCAAGAATTTACCTTGAAACTTAGTTATCTTATCACATCAACAAAAGTGTGCGCTATTTAAGTGTGCAGTATAAGTGTTGCGGTTTAAGTATGCAGTATAAATCACCCACCTTTGTTGCAACAATGGAGAGCACGCTCACCATTGTTGGAAGTGGTTAGGTTACTGGATTTAGAATGCACACTTAAAACAATGAAAACGGCAAAAGTATTAGTAAAGGCGGTGGCCTTTACTGTAAGGTTTGACCTCGGTCTCCCATGTTAAAGCGGAAATTTCGATGCTTAATTTCTCCGCCGTCTTCCTACATTTTCCACTGAAATTTGATATATGAACTTTATGGGACTTGGCCATCACGTGTACCAACTTTTATTAATTTCCGATTTGTCATAGCGTAGATCTGGACTTGAGCTGGAATCGTGATTGTCATTTTTGGCTTGTTGTTGTCGTTGTTGTTGACACGACACGTTTCTGCTACGCTGTCTACAGGTCAAACTATTTGTCCTATAAAGCTGGTTCTTGGCTTACTTTACAGGTATTGCTCTGTAGATGTGCCCTCTCCATAAGGACTTTTCTAATTGGTCAAGTGATTTAGGGGTTTCGGAGCTTGCTTGTCGGAGATTGATTGTTTTACATTGTTTTAAACATTGTTTTTATGCAACAATGCCAATCAGTAAACGCCATATGCATGGCATCGCATCGCCTGAAGTTTAAGCAAATGCTAACAATGTTGGTGAGCCAACAATTCACCCGCACGTGAAGAGGAAGCATTATTCCTATTACCAAATTGATTTATATAATGATTTCACGTTACTCTCCCATGTTAAAGTAAAAAATGTCCGTTGCACATTTAACTTGCCGTCCTATATTGCAAATAACGGACAAAGCCGCTAATACAGAACTGTGGACAAACCAAAAGAAGGACTTGCACTGAATGAGCGAGCGAAATTCAGTGCATTTGTAACGAGTACGCAAGACTTAGACTGAATGATAAAGATGCAAAACTCAAAAAAAAAATAAACTGTATGGTATGCCA
Organism: Lithobius niger; assembly: GCA_023313725.1. Taxonomy (NCBI): domain Eukaryota; kingdom Metazoa; phylum Arthropoda; class Chilopoda; order Lithobiomorpha; family Lithobiidae; genus Lithobius; species Lithobius niger. Next base: position 12,018 of record JAHWFP010262845.1, on the reverse strand, counting down.
AAGTAGCACGAATTAGTAAACAAAAACAAACTCGTTTAGGTAAGGTTTAACTGATTCGAAGTCAAAACAGCAAAGGAACACAAATAAACTTTCCTGTAAGTTTCCAGATACTGCAGTGTTGCTGTACTGTTTCATCCACGTGAAACCTTACTGCTGTATGTAACTTTTACACACATAAATACAATTAAAGTCATGCCCACACAAAGGAAGAAAATGTAAGGTTACACATTCGACCACTTTCTTGGCTGAATTTGTTAAGTGTTCTTCAGTCACGACATCTACTTTTCGTTCATCACCTTACTGATGATACACATAGCATTTTTCAAGATTTTCAAGCCCTTTTCCAGGCATGGAATTACATTATTACTTTCCAGGGCATTCCTCGATTTTCAAAGCCTCGCACGAACCTTCAATTACGTGTAGAGCTGTTGTAAACCCACTAACACGGTTATGTTTTAAGCATTTTCCAGCGATGGCGTGTAGCCAAGTAGAATGAACCAATCATTAACTGAAGTATCGTGTGCAAAAATAAAATTGGTAAAAAAAATTTGAATACAGCAGTAAGGTTTCACGTGGACGAAACAGTACAGCAACACTGCAGTATCTGAAACCTTACAGGAAAGTTTATTTGTGTTCCTTTGCTGTTTTGACTTCGAATCAGTTAAACCTTACCTTAGGCATCAAACGAGTTCGTTTTTGTTTACGAAGTATGACATCTGATTTTTCTATGCATACTCTTCAACAATTATTGTGCAGCCGACTATGCGTTAGACAGCTTTTATTAAGGTAGGTTCTCTTCTCCAATGAACTGTTCCACCTTAGTTTATGTTGTACTCACACTTCATGGTCTGTTCTACCTGAAGCTCTATCAAGTTCTACTCACTCTTTTTGACCTGTTCAATCAGAAGGTCGTGCAAGCTCTACCTAAACTTCATGAATTGTTTAATTTAAAGCTCATTCAAGCTCTACTGCCTCTTCATGAACTGTTCAATTTGAAATTCCTTCAGGCTGTACTCACTTTTTATCAATATGAAACTCGTTCAAGCTCTCTACTTACTCTTCATGACCTGTTCATCCTGAAGCTCTATCACGCTCTACCCATTCATCATGATCGGTTAAATCTGAAGCTCGTTCAAGCTCTACTTAATCTTCATGAACTGTTCAATTTATAGCTCGTTTTTGTTCTACTCCCTCTTCATTTCCTGCTCAATTTTACGTTCGTACAGGCTGCACTCACTCTTCAAGATCTATTCAATATGAATCTAGATCAAGATTAGCTCACTCTTCATGACCTGTTCAACCTGAAGCTTCTTCAAGCTCTCCTCACTCTTCATGAACTGTTAAACCTGAAGCTCCTTCAAGTTTTCCTCACTCTTCATGAACTGTTCAACCTGAAGCTCCTTCAAGCTCTCCTCACTCTTCATGAACTGTTTAACCTAAAGCTCCTTCAAGCTCTCCTCACTCTTCATGAACTGTTCAATCTGAAGCTCATTCAAACTCTAACCACTCTTCAAAAAAACTGCTCAGTCTAAAGCTTGTTCAAGCTCTACTCAAATTTCAGCGCACCTATAAAATTCTAGATTGTTTGATGTGCCTCTCCGTCAAGTAATTGAATAAGGTCAACAATTACACAACGCATGTACGAAATCAGATGGACGTCTTCGTCGCATTTTATCAAATCTGCCTTTTTCCCTCTGTACTGTTTTAAGACGTTTAGCACACTTTAACGTCCTGCGGCTAATTTGTCGCCTGCAATTAATTCACAGCTGCTTTGTGGTTTGCAAATTTTGCAATGCAGTTTTCAGGAATAACAACAAAACCAACTTGGGGTTACCATCTACGGGGCGGAAAGCATGTCTTATGACAACGTATGACCGTCTACTGCTGAAGGTATTTTACCACAAACCGTTTTTAAATGTTATAAATCGCACATTATTTAGTCAACAAAAAAATGTAATTAATGACTTTTAAATGCGTTTTATGATTAAATGAGTCAAGACAAACGTTGAGTTTGCATACGTAGAACGTTGTTAGTGACACGCAGTGCAAAGTAGTACAGCAGCAGTACTCATCCTGTGTTGATGTCGCTCTCTATTCTAAGCCATCTCAACACGACAACTTTTAAACCCGTTGCCTGAGTCACTTAAAAGTTTTACTCATACATTATACATTTTATTTGTAAATTAAATTTGAAACTCATAAAAAGAACATTTTGCCGGCCCCCAGCCAGGCCGGCTAAAAATGGTTTCTTTTTGCCTAAAACATACTTAACCTGATAATTTTGCATTACATTCCTCGAATGTGAATTCTTCTGGAGGTTTCTTCTTCCGGTGCGCAGACACCTGCTTGCATGACCCTACTGCACATGGGCGTGGCAGTACTCCCTTATAAAAGCGACAGCGTGCACGCTATCGGCATTCATTTTCTCTCAATGTGTCAGGCGGTGACTCGAGAGGGGAGGCAGGGCGGGAGTAAGGTTAAGTATGTTTTAGGCAAAAAGAAACCATTTTTAACCGGCCTAGCTGGGGGCCGGCAAAATGTTCTCTCTTTGTTGCCAAACCATCTTAACCTGATAATTTTGCATTATCAGTTGACCTCGTCCCGTTCGGTGGCGGGCATCGCCTGAACGAGTGCCCTGGGGTGCAAGCAGGCGTTTCCCCAAAAATCTTTAGTTTGGAAGAGAAAAAAATTGCACTTTTATTCAGAACAGAATAAATGACAGGAACTTGGTCTCTTTCGTAGTATACGGTGGCCCTGAAAAGGGCCGTTTGGGAGTCTTGCTTCCTTCTGGATGGCTTGCTTCTTTCAAGGATGGCTTGCTTCTGTGTTCTGAGTGCTTAATGGAGGGTTGACCACGGTTCTGGCTGCGACGATTGGTCCTACCCGGTGTAGTCCTGATTCTTCTCTTGACATGTCCCTCAGGTAGTGGGAGGTGAAGGTCGTTTGAAGACGCCAAGATGCTGCTGCTAGGATTTCTTCTATTGGAATAGCGTTGTGGTGAGCCCATGATGTGCAGATAGCTCTTAATTCGTGAGCCGTCACTCTCATGCTCTCTTTCGGGGTTTTGTCGTATGCTGCTTCGATTGTTTTCTTAATCCATCTTGAAACCATGGCGGCAGATGTTTCGCCCGTTTGGGGATCAATTGGGAGAAAAAGTTGGTTCCTACCGCGGCGGATGTCTTCGTGGCGAGTCCGGGCTAGGTAGTAGCGTAAGGCTCTAACTGGGGAGAGAAGGCGTTCAGGTTCGTTGCCAACTAGGGAGGACAGTGCCGGGAAGGTGATTGGTTTCGGTGGCTCCGACGGTTTTTGTGTTTTTGTTCTGAATGTCGATATTGGGTAGAGAGTTACAGAGGAGAAATTGGGTCCGAAGATGCAGTATGCTGGGTCTGCTGAGAGGGCTTGGATTTCTGAACACCGTAGGCTGGCTGTGAGGGTTACGAGGAAGACCGTCTTCCGGGTCATGAGGTGAAGAGAGGTGTCCTGAAGGGGTTCATATGGTTCACTCGTTAGGGACTGGAGGACGAGTGAAAGGTCCCAGTCTGTTATGAATCTCCTGGTTGTAGGTCTTGTGTTTTCGTAAGAGCGTAGGAGTGCCGAGATGCAGTAGTCTTCGAGTAGATTTGTGCTGTTGGCGGCTTTGAAAACGGTATTTAGGGCAGAACGGTATACCAAGATTGTGGAGCCTTTGAGTTGGTCGATGTTGAAAAGGTCCCTGAAGAAGTTTAGGAGGTGGGAAGAGGTGAGTTGATAGGATTAGCTTGTTTTGTGATACACCAACGAATCCATTTAGACCAGTGGCTGTCGTACATTCGGTTAGTAGAATCCCTGGTTGCCTTTTTAGAGGCAATGCATTCGGCCTCTTCCGATGAATTCCAGCCTTTTTGAGGAGTTTGGTGATAGTAGCCACCCGTGTAGGTTGAGGTTTGGTATGTTCGGGTGTAATTTTGTCCCTTTCTGTTGTGATAGAAGATATGGTTAAAGAGGCAGACTTCTTGCAGTGTCGACTAGAAGTTCTAGCAGGAGCGGGAACCACGCTGCCGATGGCCACAGGGGGGGGGGGCTATGAGAAGGAACAAGCTCTGGCTTTCTTGTATTTTTAGGAGTGCTTGTGGGAGGAGCTTGAAGGGGGGAAAGAGGTAGGCGTATAGGTTTTGCCATTGGAACGTCAGGGCGCCTACTGCTACTGCTGTGTCGTCCGCCATCGGGCTTATGTAGAGGGGAAGTCTGGCATTGTGCTTCGTGGCGAACAGGTCTATCATTGGGGTTCCCCAGATGGTGAAGAGAGATTAGCAAATGGATTTCTTGAGGCACCATTCGCCCGTCGGCGGCTTCTGGAGTGACAGAGAGTCGGCAATCACATTCCTGTTGCCTGGGATGTGGAGGGGGAGGAGAGTGATGTTGTGCGCTATGCAGAGGTTGACAATTTTTGATATTAGGCTGTGAAGAGATCTGGATTTCGTTCCTCCTTCTTTCTTTATGTAGGCTAGAGCAGTCGTGTTGTCGGACTGAACTTGAATAGTCTTGTTTCTGATATTTGGAAGGAAACGTTGAATGGCAAGTAGAATTGCACGTTGTTCGAGGTAGTTGATGTGATCTGTGCAGTTTGGGTGCCAGAGGCCAGAGGCTTCTTGTGTGCCGACGTGGGCGCCCCATCCGGTCTTCGAGGCGTCTGTAAAAATGAGCAGTTCGGGGCGTGGCTCGTGAAGAGGCTGTGTCTTTGTGAGGTTGGTGATGTCTGTCCACCAAAGGAAAGTTGGGGCTGATAGGGGCTTGGATGTCTGGGAAGTTCTGATTGATTGACTGGTTGTCAATGCGGTGGTGGTGGAGCGGACTTACCATCCATCGGCCGTAGGGGACGAGGTTCGCCATTGCGTCCATTTTCCCGATGAGGGAATTCAGTTCCCGTGGAGAGAAACTTGGTTTCGACCGAAAGTGACGGGTATGGAGATGGAGGTCTTCTATGCGATCCGGGGATCGGGCAATTCTGGCCGTGCGGAGATCGAAGGAGGCTCCAAGAAAGGTGAAGACTTGTGCTGGTGTTAGGCGGGATTTTGAGTAATTCACCCCGAAGCCCAGTTGATTTAAAAGGGAGATGGTGGTGTCTTTGTTTCATTCCAGTTTGAGAGGGTCCGGATCGCTGAGGGCCCAGTCGTCGAGATAAGCATTGGCTTGAATTTCGTTTTGGTGTAGGTTTGCCAATATGGGTTTGAGGACCGAAGTAAAAATTCTGGGGGCTGCATTGAGGCCGAAGGGAAGACAGTGGAATTCGTAGACCCTTTGGTTGTAGATGAAACGAAAAAGGTGGGTGACACCCGGGTGAAGTGGGACGTGCAGGTAAGCATCTTCCAGGTCTATTGAAACTGTCCAGTCGTTTTGTTTGAACGCAAGTCGAATCGATTCGAGAGTTTCCATTTTGAAATGATCGTTTTGGATGTAAGTGTTGAGAGGTTTCATGTTGAAAATCAAGCGGGAGCCTCCCAACTTCTTCGGGTGAGTGAAAATGGAGCTGTAGAAACCTGGGCCTGGTTTGTGGCATTCCGTTATCGCCTCTTTCCGGAGAAGCTCTGAGACCTCGAACGAAAGTGCTGGGGTTGTGGGGGGGGGGGGGGAATTCCCAAGGTGGTGTTGGGAGAAGTGGTGGGTTTGATAAAAATTTCGGACGAAACCCGTGTTCGATGATGAAGAGGACTTCTGGGTTTGATGTCAGAAATCGCCAAGCCGGGAGGAATCGGTGTAGTCTTGCGCCGACTGGAAAGCAAGATGGGATGGAAGCGTCATTGTTGAGTCTTGCGAAAGTTGGTTCTGCCCCCTGGTGACGAGTGGCGGCTTCGTCGGTCTGGAGTAGTGGCTCGCCTTTGGTTGCGTGGGGTGGAACGAGAGCGAGGCTGGTCCGTCCAAAAGGGCTGCAGGTTTCTCGGGCTAGAGTCGTTAGGACGGGGGGGGGGGGCCGGGAGGGAGCCAGTGGCTTGTTCCAATTGTCTTGCGGCGGACGGGGGGTGGACTGTTTATTTCTGAAACCCGGGCGAGAGTTAGAAGAAATTTGTTTCCGTGGCTTAAGATTCCTGGAGATATCCAGATGCGGGGCGAGTGTTGTGATTAGACCACGGAATAGCCATGTCAGACTCGTGGATGGGCTGGTTGCGTAGTCGGTGCGTTGTGAAGACGTTCAAGTTGTTGGCGGACGAAAGAGCAATATCCCAGAGGAGTAGAGTGTTGGTGAGAAAAGCTCTGGTGGCCCAATTAATAGAGTGGTGTGGCGAAGCTTGCCTTCTGAAAGAGTTGCGTGATTAGGGACGAAAGATTCCGTATTTCCTCGGGACTTGCGTCCGGAGATAGCTTTTCGCACAGGGCGGTTACCACGGTGTTGAGAACATCGGCTTGTGAGGCGGCACGAAGACTCAGCCGAAGGCACTTGTCATTTTCATAGAGGATGAAAGTGGGATGTACGCTTTCTTGGGAATTGAAAGCGCCATGCTTAAATCCATCTTCACTTCACTGCTCAGAAATTCGCATTCTGGATAGGTGGCGAAATTGTTCGGGTTCGTGGCGCCATCGCCTAGCGGACGAAAGAAGCTGTTTTCACGGCCTGGACGAGGTGGTGGTGGTTCTTTGTCGAGGACGAGTAGGTCGCCTTTGCCGAGCAGGGAGCCTACATTGCGGAGGAGGCAGGTAAGTAGCGTGGTGGATTGCCCTAGAAGGTTTCGGGGTTTGGTGTCTTTGTCTCTCAGGGCAAAACCGAAGCCAGTCTTCAGCCCGCGGTTGATCACAGGGGCGTCAGTCGATTGTGTAGGTTTGAAGAGGAAGCAATCGGGACTGGTCTCTTCGACCGTCTTTAGGAGCGAGGCCAGCGGGAATGCCTGGTCGTCGGCGGCGGCGTCCGGGAAGTGGATCCGTTTACCGGACGAGAGTGGGATAGCGGGCGGCGGACCTTCCGTGGTAGCCGTGGGAGCGGCAAGAGGAGATGCTTGTGGGCGAGAGAGAGACGGCATGCATTTCTTCTGGGCGCCAGAGGGAGACGTTGATCCGCGCTTGTGGAAGTCACGCCTGGAGGGCGAAGCTATCCAGGTTTGCGTGTGGGCAAGACGGGCCGAAGACGTGCAAGAGGGAGGCGGCATGGGATTGACTTGCATCTCACGGACTGTCGCTTGGACGATATTCCGAACTATGCTGCGGAAAACGCTCTGTCCTTTATGGGAAGAGTTTGATGATAAGTCTAATGGAGAGTTATGGGCAGGTGAGCGTGACGAAGCAACGGCCTGTTGAAGGGTTCTTTTGGCTTCGCGGTAGATGGCTTTAGCCCGTTGAAGATCTTCTTGTAAGGCTGGGAGGTCCAAGGGTTCAACCGGCGGGGTGCACAGGCCAGGTTGCAAGGGAGAGTTGGAGCATGCGTCGGCGCTTGCATCCAGGAGCGGGGCGGTAGGGATCGGGCCGACGGCAGCGAGGTCGAGGGTGGAGATCCAGCGATTGCCGAGGGAGAAAGTTGTAGATTGCGGACGAGAGAGAGCATGAGTGGGAGTGGCGAGCGAAGTGGGAGCTTCGGATGCGGCAGCCATCATCGGGGAGAATCCAAGTTTCCGTGCGAAAGACAGGAGAAGTCCGGCGCGAGGTGGCGTGGAGACACCTCTGGAGGAAAATGAATGCCGATATCGTGCACGCTGTCGCTTTTATAAGGGAGCACTGCCACGCCCATGCACAGTAGGGTCATGCAAGCAGGTGTCTGCGCACCGGAAGAAGAAACCTCCAGGGGAAATCACATTCGAGGAATGTAATGCAAAATTATCAGGTTAAGATGTTTTGGCTACAAAGAAATTATGGTTTAGGGGATATTCACTTTCAATGATCAAAATTAATATGACATCATTAGATTGATATCATTCACTATTGTAAGAAACAATCAGCCAGTATTGTTAAATATTTGTCAATCAAAATTTAGACATTCTGAATAAGATATCGTTAATCAGACACTAAAATTGCTTTGCAGGGAAACAATTCAGAATTTAAAGTATACTGAATGACTCCAGGGGCTTGGCACAAAATACGAGTGGTGACAGTCGGGGAAAAAAATGTCGCGAGCACCACACCAACAATAATGGATAAGAGAATGGCGCCGATTTGTCCATGGAAGAAAATGGCACTTTTAGCAACAAACAAATACTGCTCACACGCTGCGAGTCCGATCTTCTCTTAATAGGACTCATTTGTACCTGCAGACTTGCATTGATCCAGTAACATAAAAAAAACTCACTTTCCTCCTGATAAAAGCACTTTTTAATACTTTTAGTCTGAAAAAGTGATCGTATTTAATGCTCGTATTTAAAAATATTGCCACTTCGACCGTCCATTTCTTTAGAGTTCATGGGCGAATCCTAAAATGTTTTACCTTTTTAGAAACCATAAGCTTTCTCCTACCAAACCCTGCGTTTATTTTTAAATCGTCGTAACAATATAGTCGTGCAACAGCGAAATCGCAACAGGCGAAGAAAAACAACCACTACAATCCCCACGCCGTCGCCCCACCATTGTCAATCCCAGAATGCATAGGGCTATTCACTGGCCATATACGTCGGCACTGTGCATTCTTAATGAAATGACAACTTTATCGTACTTTCGATAACCAACTTATAATATTAAGTTCGTGCATTCTATATCACTGTAGGCAAACAACAGAGAAGAAAAATACTTACTGTAAAATCCAGTGTCAATAATGAATATTTCTCCCATTATTGTCATAATACAGAGAAACTGCAAAAGAAAATGGAGAAAAACATGAAAAAATGATTTGAAAAGTCTTCTGTCCATGGAAGCCGATAGAAGCCCAAAAAAAGGGTGATTAGTATTAAAATACACTTAGGCGTATAAAATGCAGATGTAAGTCTTAAACAAGCGGCTACAGCGACTGCCTACTCGCACCGGTCTTCTGTACAGTTCCTCCACTTTCAATGTTGAGGCGCACACCTCTATCATGCACTACAACAGCTATCTTTATTATACTATAATCTAAAAGCAGTAGCCATCACAATTGCCGGTTAAAAATGTGTTCGCTCTTAGGCCTATTTTACATTTTAGGCGTAATTGCCAGCTTTTAGGCCTAATTTTAACCAGCAGGTTAAATTTCGTAAATAGCAGCTAACGGAGATATGGATTGTATAGTAAGCCTATTCATTTTTGCAACACGGTGCACCTTCAGGCACACAGTTGCAGTGTTAGCCTACAACGTAATGCTCAACGTAGCCTATATAGATCAGCGGTATAGAAGGGAAGTGACGAGAGAGACGCTGTTGATGAAGCCAACGGCGACTCGTGGCAACATGACGTTGCCATGGTAACATGATTTTAGGCCTAAGTTTAAAAATACAGTTTTAATTTCGTAAGTAGCAGATAGGCCTAATGGAGAATTTGGTTCGACGGTAAGCCTATTCATTCATGTAACAATGCGACGAGACTATTTTAAACGAAGGTAAAATCCATTTGTTTTTATTGAGGATTTTAATTTAGGATTTTAATTCGACGATCAAATGTTATTATTTAATTTAGTTACATCGAAGAAGTCTATTAGCTATGAGGAAGTAATGAGGTTTTAATTTGCAATGTTATTTAACTAACTTCTCACACTGAATCTAACGTTGTAAACAATGGTCGTCTGTATCTGGTACCGTTGCGAAGTTGAAAAAAGCGACGCACGGATAGACGGACAAAGTCGTTGCAATAACAAAGTCGTTGCAATAGTCTTCTCAGCCGGTACGGCTGTACAGAAGACTAAAAACCAAGAGCTCTAAAGAAACAAATATTAATAAAAAAAAGACATGTACGCCATGCAGCATCGCACTAATATGTGTAAAAGAATCTCCAGCGTCCCCCCAAAAAATCTGGAGCTTTATTTACACGATCACTGCGACGCTGATGGCTTACATGACTTTTCTGTTTAGTTTTAATGTTTACATCCGTATTTTATATATGCTTAAGCGTTTTTTAATACTAATATCTTTTTTTTATTGTTCCAGCAAGAACAATTCAAGCTTTTAGCTCGATCTGCAATAATTCGTTTGTCAAGCATCAAGTAGGGGGCACAGGGGGTGCTGCGTGGCCGTTTGGGGTATTTCATGGGAGTTCCTTGGCTGTTTTGATTTGTACTGCTAAGAATGACTTGTGTACCAAATTTAACCCTCTTAGCTCGAATTGCAAGAATTTGTTGGTCAAGCCTCAGGGAGACACGTGGGGATGCACTAGGGGTCCTTGAGGGTATTTCACGGAGAGTTCCATGACTGGTTCGATTTGTACAGCGAAGAATGGCTTGTGTACCAAATTTCATGCCTTTAGCTCAATCTGCAAAAATTTGTTGGTCAACTTCAGTCAGGGAGCACAAAGGGCGGAGGGGGCCCTTTGTGGGTATTTCATGGGTGTTCCATTGCTGGTTAGGTTTGTACTGCTAAATTTACTTGTGTACCAATTTCAAGCTTTCAGCTCGATTTGCACGCATTTTTGATCAAGCCTCAGGGAGGGGGCACATGGGATGCTGGCAGCCTTTGGGGAGCATATCATGGTGGTTCCATGGCTGATTCGATTTGTGCTACTAAGAATGACTTCTGTACCAATAGCTTTAACTGTAATTATTTGCTGCCCTAGCCTCAGGGAGGGGGCACTGGGAGGATGCTTGGGGAATACGCTGAAGGGCTTTCATGGGGGACCAGTAGTTGGTTCGATTTGCATTACTAAGCAAGACTTGTGTACCAAATGTAATCTTTTTAGCTCGATTTGCAAGAATTTGTTGATCTTTGTAATGATTTCGGCTCAGTGCTACAGTTTCGGCCAATGCTACAATAATAAATGCTCTGCCGACGAAAATACTGCAGACACATTAAAATCGCGTTTAAAAGCTCTAGTCGTTGTTAATACCTACATTTTAAGCTATAAAAATTGAAATCGGTTCATAGGTTCGATCTCTACATGAAAGCAACATTTTCGAGCTATTTGGCTTTCCGTCAAAAGAACATTGTAGTTATATGAAAATAGATTCGGAAGGCCCTAGGCCTTGTCCATACCTACTTTTTAAGCTATAGAACTTGAAAATTGGTTCATTGGTTCGATCTGCAGGTGAGGGCAAAGAGTCCCAACAACAACAAGAACAACAACAACGCCTTGGACGCCATACGGTTCGATCGTTCTCATCAAAATTTGTTTTGCAGTGAAATAGTTACGACACAACCCCAAATACCGACCTTCGTTGGTCTATATCAATTCTGGGCGAAACTGTAGGATTTCAAAGTTTGACATTTAACGTGGAAGTTCATGCTGAGGCATGCATATGGACCGCTCACGTTCCTTGATAAGGTGAGGTACTCGGATTCCAACCGGGGAAATACGTGATTGTGGTAGATTGGTAACTGTATAATGAACCTTGGCCCATTCGCGTTCAGACTTGTCAGTATTGGCAGGATGGAGTCCTTGCACCACTTCTGGTTCTGCACAATAGCCTACTGCGCAACTTCCAGTCTGCACACGACGACATCGTTCTCGGTCTAAATGTGAAAGTGTCAAAGCCCACTTCCGGTTCCTGTCACAATGACTAGTGACGTGACTGCTTCCATGGCCACGCATCATAGTTTAAAAATGCTTCATAATTCAGTTACCATTTGAAAGAAAATTTTAAATATGTCAAACACATCACTTTCAGTTTCTAAAGTTGCCAAAGGGCAATATTTATGTGTATTTATGTGTATGTTACGGACCCTTCGTCCTGTTATTACAACGAAAAATGGCCATCTTCTATTTGTGAAAATAGAAAAAAGCAGAGCATCAATATTAAAGATACATGTATCCCTGTTGGCTTTCCTGTATGACTCAGTTTTGCGACATTAGTTCAAACGCATGTTAATGTTACCAACACATTTTCCTGTTTTTTTTTCTGTAATGCTAGATGATTTTGCGACATTAACTCTAACCTGTATAAATGATGGAAACGCTTTTCTCAGCAGGTCGCACGACATACCGGAAAGATTATGTTTAAGGTAAAGTTTACAT
>JAHWFP010262841.1:0-10960 GCA_023313725.1 Lithobius niger | reverse complement strand
TCAACTCTCACAGTAACAACTGGGCTCTATTGAATGTAACCTCAAGTCCTTCTGACATAGTTTTCTTAATAAATAACCAGAATTTTCTTCGTTTACACGTTTGATTTTGATTAGATGTTGGGGGGGGGGGGGGGGGTGTGTGGCCCCTCTCGCCCTCCCTTAGCGTCGTCTCCGATTGCATTGCTACAGAAATCGGCCGATTTAAATTAGAGTCCGTCTAAAAGGTGCTGCAAATGTAGCCAGTACTTATTGTTGCGGATAATTGCAATAATTTCCAGATTATTGGATGAGCTGCCAAAAATAGTGGAAGCCTAGTGAAATGTGATCTATATTTCCGACGTGAATTTTCCCAACAGTAATGTACCTAGGGCGTACATGAAATTCAGTTGGAATGGAATGCAGGGGTGGAAATTTTAGGCGATTGTAGAATTTGGTTGGTGTGTATTCTAGATATCGTTGCATTTTTGGAGCAGGAAAATAGTGGCACTTCAGAAAATTAATGAATGTTGCTATGTTTTTTCTGCATTTCTGTTACATTTTACATTTGGGCAAATGCTCACTAGGAAATGTTGGATTCTGCACAAAAGCACAAAAGTTCTCTCCCGGCTAAATACTCACCCCCTTTTTTCAATGTATATTCCCCATGGGAAGGGGGGGGGGTGTTTACCCAAGCGTTCGCAATAATGCAGCTACAGCGTCATAATTTGTATAGACTGTACAACCATTTAATAAAACCAAGAATTTATAGGCCTTCATAAAACTAAACATTTTGCATGACAAACAGCACGGAACAAGGGTCCTTACCGTGTTGCCAAGTCAGTATGTAGGATCGCAGTTCAGCTGCATGTTTTTACATCCAGGAAACGTTTCAGTCACTCACATTTACACCATTTGGTGGCTTCGTGACCTAAAGATGCACAGCAGCTGACAAACCAAGATGCATTCTTGACTATCTGGGACAAGATAACTAACACACAAGACGAACCCTAAATTTGCAGACTCGATGACCAATTGTGCTCCCGTGTCGAAGACGCATGTGGTCTCAATATGGAAGGTGGCCATTTTTTAATGCAGTGTGTTGTCATCGTGATTAATGCTATCTTTATTACGTTTTTACGCATCAACAAAATAATGATTATCCTATTTATCTAAACCAGTCTTACCACGAAAAGAATGAAGAAACAGATCGGGCAACTTATTTAAAATGAGACAACTGGAATAATTCATCTAACAAATGAGGGGCTCGTAACCACAGGTGCCTAACCCACAAAAAGGGGAAAAAAATGCTTATTCCACGAAAATGTGTCTGAAGTCATCTGTCTCTACCATAGACCATTAACCTTAATCTCTATTAGTTCATCAAGAAAACACACGGAAAGTTTCTCTGGCTCATGCAAGATGGCACAATCAGTTCAGTTGTGCCAGACATGCCTACGCAATCCAAGATGGTGGCTGATTATAGTGACTGATGAAACTTATAGAGTTCAAAAGACTCCAAAAAAAAAAAAAAAAGGTTAGGAATCCATTATTAGGCCGAAGTGGTATTTTAATAGATTAAACAGAAGTCGTTTCTTTTTGAATGGCTTTCTGGGTTAGGTGCAAGCTATAACACTTTCTTTCAGCGGACTTAACGAAATATGCAAGTGGTTTTAATTATTGATACCGGTACTCTAGTGCTGTGAACATATGCTGTAATCATTTATCTAATTGTAAACTATATGCCAGTCGCAGTAGTGAGATGTACGAGAGCTAAAGAATCCCAACCGATGTATGAAGTAACAAGAATTGACTTTTTTCCCCACCAAAGAAATGAAAGAGTGCACCACATAGAAAAAAGTCAATCTAGACGACGCAAAATCTGAACGATTAAAAACTGTTTGGGGTAGTCTGCAAAAGGGCCATCCTAACTTTATCTAAATGAAGTGACACCCACATGAATTTTTTGAGCTGGTGGTCATCAAGAAAAAACGGGAGAGGCAAATCAAGTCATTGAACCAAAGCTGTTTTTTCCCCACGGATGCCCCTTCTAGGTAACAAAACTATTAAATCTTAAAGATCTCCCCACTACATCCCCATGCATCCTACGACTTGCGAAGTGGCGATGCAACTGACGATGGTTTCATTGAAGCACACAATCAGTACTTCTCAGATAGTAATGGCTAGACCAATCGTAGCTGAACTCTACGGTTACAATAAAGCAGCAAAGCTATCAGCAGAAAAACATTAATGAAGTATTAGATTAGTTTTCCACGAGAAACAGTTGTTCTAAACATGCCTATGCAACATTACTTTTAAGTATGCACTTAAATTTTTCGCACCTAATGTGTCTGTCTATACCTGTGTATTTTTTTTGTACTTTTAAAATAAAAATAACAACCAAGTTTGAACAATATTTCATCTATCGCACAAGCATAGCAACTCTAAAAACCAATATAACCCTGATTTAATACAGCATTAAGATTTTTGGCTGTAGTATCTCAAAATGACTTGACTATGGCGCAGGCACCTCCGATTTTGAGCCCCTCAAATAATCCAATCACTCAACAACAGCAACACCGCCTTTACTCCAGAGGATGGTCCCGTCACCTTCTTCCCGAATTGAGTTTTGGCATACAACTGCTACAGGCCAGGAAAAGGCCAGTTGCTGCTCAGTGTTGATGTGTGCAGATCCTGACGGTATTACTCCTCATATTCTTAGGGAGGCAGCTGATGAACTTGCTACGCCACTTACTCACCTCTTCGCGAGGGACAATTTCTACGGTTATCTTACACTACTTACACTTTGCCCCTCAAAATGACCCTTCGTCTTAAATCGAAAAAAAAGAACTCGCTGCTGGCATCTGCAGTGCCGTGCGCAGTCCGTCACTTTTCGTTTCAGACGCGATCCGAGAGGTTGAATCAAATCAATGTTGCCGTAAGAGACGACACTAGGACGACACTAGGAGACGACCACCCAACCTACCATACATGCAAGAATTGCAATTTTCGTTCACTAAAATGTCCGGAATTCTGTGTTAGGTACGACGAACTACAAATCAGCCGCGTCGAGGCCACGTGGGTCCAATCAGTCAGATGCCAGGAACAAAGGAAACAGAAGCGATCGACTTCCGTCGATTCCCCTGCCTCCTCCGATAGCTTTTGTACTACGCCACGGAAAAAAGATGGTAATTAACCGTTCAGACCATCCTAGTCCTATGGCGGATTGAATTACGATAGTATCGCACTCCCCGCCTTGTGTAAGTGATTACGGTTACGAACGATGTTACAAGACAAGTTTTCTGGGTGATGTAGCAAGCTTCAGTTCAGAACAGGCACTTTTATGGTTTGTAAGCTCCGCGGGAAAGAGCTGTGGGCGAAGAACAAGTAGTGGTTTTGTGCATGCTTAAGGCAGGAGAATTGGCACCGCCTCTGCAACAACTCAATGAGATCGCTGATCGTGAAATAAAAACAACTACTGTATGATGCCTGCAAGATGGACCGTGTTTGTCAAGTTTGTTGCTTAAGCATTTTATTATGATCTACTGGATATGCCTAGGTGTGGTTGAGGAACATCTCAGTTATTTCGAGTTTATTATAAAAAAAAAAAAAAAAAAAAAGTTGTGTTATCTTCCTGTCGGATTCCGTGACGTAATTTCTCCTCCTGGGACCGCATCACTCATACACACCTCGGGTATGCTTACCTCGATGTGTCATCGTTCTCATTTTTGGCTAAAACTGTAATTTATTTATGTACTTTAATTTAGTGTGACTTGTGTTTTGTTACTTTAGTTTACTTTCACGCTTGCATTATGTAAATGAGCAGGTGCTTAAAACTAAGTGGGAGAGTAAGAATTAGACTGAACCAAGTTTACAGTTAGGGAACTTCAGATTTAGATTATTTTTAAGAAAAAAAAGGCTTACTTTAGGTTGGGGAAATATTTATCATTGAGGCTCAAAGCAACATCCGGTCGGCCTTACAACAGCCTCGCGCAGTCATGTGTTTGCGCGCTGTCGTCGCGAGATTCGGCGTACAGGTCAAATTCCGTTACAACAAAGTTCATGGGGTTGCCCAAAAAAATTCGTTGTATTGAAATTTCGTTATACTGAAATTCCCTCCTAAAAAAGTCAATATTTTTTTTAATTCACCTAAAAATTCTGTAAAGTTGTAGTATTGCTGGACTTAGTAATAAGCTATCATTGAACAGAAATACACTATTGTGCAGTATAATTAACTGTCGTTTATCGTTAAAATTTTAGTTAACTGTTAATAAGAATTCTAGACGTAATAAACCAGCCATACGGCATGCACGGGAGAAATAACGGGAAAAACCTGCATTGTTTATCGAATAACCTTTTTTTCTATTTTTACGATAGCTAATCAGTGAAGGAACTGAATATGATTAAAATATTTCGTTAATAATAATAAAATATAACACTAAAATGGTAAATTAGGCCAAGGCTACCATAAAAAAAATTCGACACTGAACGAAGCGCGTTGTTAATCCGGTAAAGATCAGTCTGCAGGCAGTAAATCTTGCTGTAAGCCTAATAATTATAAATGGTTTTATTACCTTAGTATTTTTGTTGGTGGTGTCGTTAAAACTGACGTGAAATTGCTTTTGTTTGATGAAAACAGCGCTTGGTTTAAGCTATCGCAACGCATTAACATGCAAACATTCGACCGCCATCTTGTTAGTTTGTTACCTGCTGGGAATCCCGGGGAAACCCCTTTCTGCTGCCAACAACGTCACGACATTATTCCTCCAATAAACTGTTCCGTTTTAAAACCCTTTGGCGCGCCTCCTTTCATATCACGAGCTCCGGTTGGTTGATTCGTGGCATGCGACTGTTGAACACGAAGGGGCCAGTCATTATATGACGTAACGCAAAGCGAGTCAAGGTCGTCGCCATCAAAGTAGTGTACGCGCGTCCTTTGTGAACGGCCGACTACGAGCCCGCGATAGCCTTTTGAAATGCTATCGACGATCGTCAAAATTTGAGGATATAAAACAATTCTAAACTATTTATGGTTCCGCGTTTCCAGGGATGGTAATTACTTTCATTGCGGGCGTTCGTTGTAATGAAACATTAGTAAACAACTACGGACTTAAAAAATACGTTCGTTGTACTGGTTTTTTCGTAATAACGAATTTCGTTGTAATGAGATCTATTTAATACTGCTAGAGTAAGCAATTCGCCGGGACCATAGAATTTCTTCGTTGAACTGAAATTTTCGTTATAACTGACTTCGTTAAAACGGAATTTGACCTGTAGTAATGCTACGTCACTTCTGCCCTCGTCTTCTTGTGATCACATAAACGACGCGGAACAACGTCTGGCCTAGTAGACAAATTGCGGGTCACGTGACAGCATTGATGCCAAAACTGTGTCGTCACAACCGGAAACAATGAAACGTCATGGTTATTGTAGGCGTACAAAGGATCATACACATGCGGGATGCAGTAAATAAATTACCAATATTCAACAGAAAATCTCATAGACGCCACATTTATAACGTATTTTTAGGTAGGAATTTACTAATGGTAAGTAAATAAAACTTTGGGGCCGTACTTGATGTGGAGGATCGAGAAAAATAGCGCTGGGAGGCATGTCCTTTTAAAGGGCCTAACCAAAACGTGCCTACTAGTACTAAAGGCCTAACTAACCAAACATCCCCCTAACCAGCAGACTTAGCAGGGGTGGAAGAGGACCAGCTGGGTGGCTCGCCTGAAGGCTAACTGATTTTGCATTCTGGCTCCCGTTTTTTAAATACGATTTGGTTACCCCTGACAACCGCAAAATAGCAAGGGTGAACCGCTGGAGTTGTGCGCTTGTGTCTGCTGACGCAAGGCGGGATTCACGGGCCAACCACACCCTTGGAAGAACGACAATGACTTGAGGTTCGCAATTTGGTACTCTAAATTTACTACCGTCTTGGACTCACTGTTTGCCATTTACAGTTTTGCGACTTTATTGTGGCCCTTAGTGTCTGCAATATTGATTTTGTTCCATTCTTAACTTTCATTTTTAAGTATTTTGTGCATGTACGTTTCCAGCGAGAATATTACCGAGTCCAAAAATTCACCTCCCCTTCCCTAAGTTTACAGGCGCCAACTCTAATCAGTTACTCCGACTTCCAAATTCAATAATTTTTAATTGTCTGATCGCAGTACTTGATATTCCCTTGCAGCTAAAATTTCAGGTGAATTTTCAATGTTATTTTCAAACATTTTAAAACATGTGGATAAGGACGTGCAGCAGCATCATTTCCTGTTGCTTTTCTTCGGTTAACCTACCCAGCCATTTTGGGGCTAAATGATTTTTCACCCCCACCTACCTTTTGGGAATAATAGGATAAGTTTACTTTCTGGTATTTTCCGTTAAATTTACCAAGGTGGTTACCCATCTACTAAACTGTTTTGAGTAAGCTCATGCTGTGGCCTACAACAAGCCGCATCACAATGCAAGCATAACAAGACAAAAAAGTTGGTAAACGTAATTTAGGGCGACATGTTGATACACGAGAAACATTTTTTTTTTTAAGCCACAACTGAATTTTAAAGCTATTTTAATGCTTTAAAAAAAATATTCAGGGGTTTTCAGGCTCTCAATTTTGCTTTCAAAATAAAGTCTCACTTAAGAAATTCAAGCCCACATACAAACAGTACCTGCCCTTCCCCTCTGGGTTAGTGCAACCCCCTAGGACTGATAAGGCTATTTTTAAGAGTTCTGAACATTCTTTCAGTTTTACTAAAAAAAATAAACATGGTATCAAACAAGTTACAACATTTTCATTTCCCCTTCACTAAAATATGAGCTGCCCCCATTCATCTGTTCATCCCTATTCATCCTTCATCCTGAATGAATCGTTGGAGACTTGAAAAAGAGAACCTTCTAACAAATTTGTCTTCTGACGGCGCCGTAATGGCCGAACTTGTGTTGGGAGAATGTAACCTGAAATGACCAAAAAAGAAAAAAAAGAAAAGCTTTTAAGGATGACAAATTGACAATGCCTGGTATATTGCTTTACAAAAACTGCTTTGCACATGACTAAGAATCGGCCGATACCAAATTCACCCATCCGATACTGATACTTTAGTGCATTACTCCCCGTAAAGTTTATGTTTCTTCCATATTCAGAAACAAACTTTGATGGAAAATACCCAATTTCAAAAATCTTTGAGCAAGCTTCTTGCAGTGCATTTTTTGGAATCTGTTTTTTGGTTTTTGTTAAATACGAAAACAACTGAAGCTATCACTCTGAAATTAGCACCATTGGAAAGCTCTCAAAAAATGGTTTGAGTGGTGTATTGGAACAAACACGGTCAATTTTTGGCGAAAATATCGCAAAAACCAATATATTACAAAATAGTTAGCCGATACCAATATTGGTATCGGCTGAGCCTAACCTTTCCTTCATTCCCATTACTTCATTAATAAGTTTGTTATTATTTAAGATTATTGTAAGTGGTAACTAGTACTTAAAAATGGCAGAAAGTAGCGACTAAGGGAAAAGAACAATAGCAAAGGCACATATTAACCTGAAACTAAATTAAGCGAGCTGATGAAGTATACCAAGATACATCAACAACTTCTTAACTGGTTTTAATCAGATACCTCTGGAGTGACAGTGTACTTCAAATCAACTTGACGACTTTGAAAAGTTATGGTCGTAAAAGCCACGTTTGCAAACCAGCAGTCCCAGACTCAAAAACCTTCATGGTTGTTTCTCAATTTCCTAAAACCTACATTCAAAAACGTGACCTTTCAGGACAGGATCATCCTAACTAGAAATACCGTTACAACGAATACTGTGAAACGAACTATCAAATTTACCGGACTTATTTCCGACCAACTATCGCTCACTTAGCAAGTATTTGAACAATCTACAGTGTGAAAGTGAGCGATAGTTGGCCTGAAATATGACTGGTAAATTGTAACTACAATACACATAAAATAATCATGACCTTAACTTGCTATGGAAATGGGAAAAAAAAGGCCCAATCAAACAAAATTCTTCTGTACAATGGAAGTATAGTTCCCCACTGCCTATATTTTTCTTCCACAAAAAACGAACAATTAAACAATATTATGCACAAAACAATACATTAATTTTTTTCTTTCTAATATAATTTCATCAAGTCTAGCAATTCATGCATTTAATTCACAAGAAAATTCCTGCTTTTGATTAGCAGTTGTCATCCAGTCATTGTCAAAAATTACTGACTATTTTGAAAAAAAAATCACAACTTTTGCAGGAATCTCAGAAAAATAGGCTTAGTACACACCCAGAGATCACCCTCACTTGTTGCTTTCTTATTCCATTTCTAGTAATGCTCAACTTTCTAACATTCCTATAAAGATTAATCAATGTGTTACCTCTGGCTTGACATTCTGGAGTGTCAGGAAATCCAATGGACCAAAAATGGTCAGGAGTGCTTGGAGGAACATGTTTATCACGATGTCGGGAGCAGTGTTTCATTCTTTCCCTGATTTCATCTTCAGTCAGGTCCAAGGCTTCATAATACTGTAAAACATAAAGCAAAACTAAAAGATCAATGCTGATCACTCCTTGTCTTACCTATCAATTAGGTAGGACAACAGCAAAAAGGGTTGTTTTGCAACTAGGGGAAAGGGATTTGGCACCCACACTGCTCGTCTTAATTTAGGCAAACTATAAATAAACAGTTTAAGAGCTATAAAACATCTGATAAGATCAGTAGAGACTGATAGTCAAAAGACATGTAGCCTAGCTGAAAAACTACATAGGAAAAGCCAACAAGAAGGAAGACACACGAGGTCTGCTTTAAATTGCAAATTCGGCAACGTGTTTATCTCCTGGATAACCTATTCACTAAGTGAATGGTGGGAACGTTGGGTACAATAATGTATATGCATTACTTTGGATGTATAACATGCTCCCAGCCGAAGCCAAGGCGCCAGAAGGCGAGAGCTACGGAAATCCAATCAGAAATTCTTAAGATCTTTTACATGCCAAAATCGACATGAGCACAAGGCATCACAGGGCTCTTCTCTTCCCAAAAGTGCCAGGGATGGCTGCGGTCAGGAACAATGAAATGGTTGTGCAAACCATTAACTACATTGTTTAACTTACTTGTAAAAAAAAAATAAGGCTATACCGGTTGATACGATTACCAGTACCGCAAGCGATACCAGAGTACTGCTACCGACCAATATCCACATATTTTATGGGTACCAATGCAGCAGTAGATAATTGTAGGTTATCGTTACGCAGATCACTTATCGCGGACAGTATTTCTCTGTACTGTTTACACTACTGTACTAACTCCTACCATTTCTATAAATTTACGTGCCGTTTTATGTATTCTTGTGTTAGCAATAAAAAGAAAAAAAAACCATCACTGTTGAAAACCAACTGCTTTTTTTTTCTTTAGAAACAGGCATACTTTAATTTACAAAAAGCTCCTTGGTTGCTGGTAACGGTATTGGAACCTGCCTTCTTTTGTGGTACGGAATCGATACTAGGTGGGGGGAAAAATGGTATTGATGCAGATTTAAACATTCGTTACAATGCCTCAAATGATGTTAGCCAATCCCATCAAACTGATAATAACCAGACGCACTACCAAACTATGTGTTAAATTCACGTCCTCTAAAGAAAAAAAGGAAATACAAGATTTAACGTAATAAACATACCGTATATGTCCGAATATAAGATGCCTCGAATATAAGACGAGTAGCATTTTTGGGCTCGCATGTTCCAAAGAAATAAATGGCTGCGATTATAAGACAGGTGACTTTAGCAAGGCTTTCGTAGGGTTTGGTATAATATTTATTAGTTTGTATACTAGTAAATTTTCCTAGTCCTGGATTCAAACCCAAATTTTTAATAATAGCTTCGCCTTAGGACTGCTTCCTGAGGCCTTTTTCAATACATATTTAGTTTTTGCTAAATAATCCAAAAGCTATTTGAGCAACTGACATGAGATGAGCACCATTGGCTAGCTCTCGGAAAAACGATTGAAATGGTGTAATCAAATGTCAAAATCGGCCTAAATTTGACAGAGTTATGGATTTGAACGCAAGTATAAGACGATGCTGCTATTTTAATGGTGTAAATGTGAAAAAAAGTACCGTCTTATATTCGGAAATATACGGTACCAGTGCTTCAAATGGTACATCAAACACCACACGGGCTTCAGCTAGTTTACTATGCTGAGTGTTAGATCCATTCCCAGCAAATTCGAGCTCAACAATACTTTTGGGGATTTCAAATGAAGGGGCAAATTTCATTCCAATCCGACCGTTCGTTTGGGCTCCAGACAGACTACAAAAGTGGAAACAACCAACATTTTGCAATTTGTTGTCAGTTATAGGCTACGCTTCACTCACTCCGCCACAATGCTGTAAACTATGTATATACACAGCTTTGAAGCCTTAACACTTTGGTTAAAGTTTGAAGTATTCACCGCCTTCCAAAAAAAAAAAAAAAGAACCAACCCACACCAATTTTGAAAACTCGTATGCGCCTGTAAATTTGACAGTTAACTTTACGTGACTAGCTCGAAATGTTAAATACATTATTATACAACATGACCAACCTCTTTGCAGCATTTACAGGCAAAACCTTCCAGTTTCTTTCTGTCCTCTCTATTACGGATGGGCTGCTCTTTGTATTTGTAGTCCGGCACTGGCTTTTTCGGAGCACTGAAATACATGAGTTGTTGCGAGACATTTTACCTTGAATACATTTAAACTTACTTTGTACAACATTTTTTTTTTTTTTATTGGCTACTCCATATCTTTCTCAGCCTAGGTTGCAAGTTGCAACTGTCCTCTAATATTTGGTTATTGAATGCCGGTAATCGGCGACTACAGTGGCTAAAATCTAACATTTTATAATTTATATGAACACATATACCACCTATGAGACTTCAACTTCAACTGGTCTTTTAAATTTTCGAAGAAAATTGTCCTTTCTTCATCATCAGAAGCACAC
>JAHWFP010262826.1:0-10566 GCA_023313725.1 Lithobius niger | reverse complement strand
TTGGCCGTGTCAGTCTGGCTCAGCGGTAGGACCTTGGCCTTTGGTTTCAAAGGTCCTGGGTTCGATTCCCCACTCAGGCAGTCTGACATATAAGTCCAAAAGGCAACGTAAATAGGTTTGCATCTGTATTTAGTTATTTCTTGTGAGCCTTTGGCTTTCCCGTCTTTATTTCAGATCAAGTTAGTTATTTCAGATCAACGCATTTCATTTTTCATGTTTTTCTCTCGTGTGGGACCATTTTGTTACATCCCCTCAAACCTTTAAAAATGTCGCAAAACCTACTGACGTATGGGACACACAAAAAAGAGTCCTTCTAAGTTGTAACTTAAAGTTTCAGTAACTCCCTAAGCATACTAGCCGACACCATAGGAGAAGAAAGGATTTGGATGGAAAAGAAATTCCCTGTCCGCCCATATCAACGCACTCTCTTACGTTTCCATGGCAACCCGGCTCGTTAACGGGAAGTGAACTCCGCCATATTGGTTGGTCGCTTGTTTTGGCCGAGTTCGTCAATCGCTATTAGCTATGTGACTACTAATTCGCGGTAAGTAACTGAACGGTGTTTTTTTTTTTCGATAGAATTGCTGTCTAACTTTCATTGTGTTGCCGCATGTATTTGCAATGATGCAGGCTCTATGTAAACTACCCGAAAACGATGCTGTAAACGGTAACTACATCACAGCAGTGCAAAATTCATTCTCTGTATGTAAAAGCTAACCAGTGGTGTAGTGGTAAACAAAATAGTGCCGGAGCTATGATTGGCTAGCGAGGCTGAAAGGTCCTGGTTCCGTTCTGCTGAGTGTTGGTTTCCTCGCGTCAAACCTAGTGTTAATGCTGAGAAGAGAACGCTATTTTTTCATAGTTACGGGGAAAAAAAAAATATGTTAGAGACGTAGAGTAGAAATGCTAGAGGGCAAATAGTGAATTGATGATGATAGCTCGTGTAATAGTTTTCTGAAGAAAATAAATATATATAAAAAAAAAAATACCGCATAGGTTTGCTCCTGTCGAAGATAAGTGGCGGAGCGCCGTTCCTCCTGGCAAAAAAGTAACGGAGCGCCGCTCTTGTGCGCTTCTGCACGACTACACCACTGAAACTAATAACCATTTTTTAAACCAATAAAGGAAAATCATTGACTGTGTGGTTTGACACGTTACCTAAACGGACGTTTACAGAAAGAATTGAAGTATCGCCCTGTGCTGACTTGAACGATGGAACTTGTGCAGCGTTCTATATTAACCCCGAAGTTTATTGCGTGAAAATGCGCTCGCAATTGTCCATTCACATCCACTATTCGTGTACAGATGGAAGCCTGCTGTTTCTAAACTAGAGGGATGTCTGAGGGAAGTGAGGAAAACTGTTTCTTAACTCGAGGCGACTGATCCAAACTTCTCCCACTTTACGTAGGCGTGACGTCATGGAGCTGAGATGTTGCTAAGGAAAGTGAGGCAAATTTTTTCTCGCTCACTTACTGATCCAACATGGCTGCCATCACGCATTAGTAGCTGAGATGGTGGTATTTCTAAACTGAAGGAAGTGAGATATGGAAAATGTCTAAATTTAGAAACAAAATCCAATTAAACAGAGATTAATAAGCATTTGTATTATGTTCTTACTAACATTACTCTCGCTGAAAATAGATGTGGCAGTGATTATTGCTAATTTTTCTAATGTTGAGAACGACAAGTGAGACAGTGGTGTTTCTAAACTGATCGGTTTTTGTGACGTCGAATGGCGTGGCTTAGAGGAATCCATCTCACTCTTCCATCTAGTTTAGAAACACAAGGAATCGCTCAGTCGGTGTGCGCCCGTTGCTATTAATGAACACATTACAGCGCAGGCGCATTGCTATGAATCTACTTCCGCCGCGTCCTCCATTGATCGGAAAGAGTACCGACGCGTTCGCGTTAAGTTTCTTTTCCATCCCAACCCTTTCTTCTCCTATGCCGACACGTACTACACTAATAACGAAAAACTCAAACAGGACGTGGTTCCTTTCTCCCCTCCCCAACTCCTTTCCTTATTGAGACCTACCCTCTACGGTAGCCCTCCTTCAGCACCCGTCCCTTCCCTCTAACCCATTATCAGCCTTTTGGTCTTCTTCCACTTGTCCCCTTCGAGACCAGTGGGCCTTGCATTATTTATACTTGAATCATGTATCCACCACGATTACGGGTGCCGGAATTAGTGCGCTGTTGGGGTTCGAGCGTCTTTTCAACTCGAGCGATACGGCGGGATCTCCATGGCGGGCTTTCCGACTACCCCTTTTATACCTGACCACGTCCGGGTTGTAGCGTACGGGGCTCGAGCGAGGCTGCATTCAGGAGCGCCTGGAAACCGATCACAGGCCGAGCCTGAGAGTTGGCTCATGGCCAGTAAACTATGCGGCCCGACCTACAATAATATTAGTGGGGTGCACAAAACGGCCGCCACAACTGGCCAAGCTAATCCAGCGATAATCGCATATTTGTACGGTGAGTGGCGACATCTATTGGCGGCTAGTGGCGGTTTTTTAAATAATAATTTTAATTTTTGCGTAGATTTGCGTTACAAGGTTGTATTTTTAATTAGTTTTTAAAGTTATCACTCAGCCACAGTTAAGCTATTGCTATTCGCTTGCGGAAAAAAAAAGACACGTTCGTGTATCCAGAAAGTGTTGCAAAGGACGGAACGTCGGCATTTTGTACTGTCAGTGTTGCCCTCGGTTGACAGAATGCGGCAGCAAAACAAATCAATCGCATCAGTGGCGTTTTTCGGCGGCCATATTGTCCAACCCAGTCGCATGTGCTATTTTTCATCCAAGATCCGGCCGGTACTAGTATATTCCTGGTGGGCTTGATGTGTATGCTGGATAGCGGCAGAGTGCACCGTCCGTTAGCCTTGAACTGTTAGCTAAGTACAAGGCGAACCGATTGTCAAACGTACCTGTTGGCGAATAGCTGAACGAGCTGGTAAAGTACAGAACTATGCAGTAGAAAATAATCGATGATAGCTTTCAATATATTAGTTCTAGCCTGCCTAATTTACAAGAGACTACCATGGCGGGGAAAGATATAACCTCCAAGTCCGCAGACAACTGGAATCGACCATCACTGAATTGCGGCCTAAAGCATCAATTATAAACGGTATGCCCCCATCATGAAACAATCGAACGATTTTTCTAAGTTATCGTCTTAAATTCGTTCCCTGCTAAATGGGGTGTCTGGGATAGTATGATTGCCTTTTCCTGATGCTGGAAGAGGGGATAATTGTTTCTGGTGTTTTGTGCGGTGTTGGTGCACCTTCTGGTTAACCGGTGCATCATCCGTTAACCGAAATGTTATAAATGCGCAATGACTACAGTTCCGTGCGGGACAGGTACGTACTGCCTTCCACGTTTTAAAACCTTAAAATTTTCTTAAATTGTTTATAATTTTCATTAATTGAGTGTTTTATCTCTTTAGCTACTGAAAAAGCTTTGAAATGAAAGCACAAATTTAGTGTTTGCTGTTATATGGGTGCGTTAAGTGAAATCTGAACCATTCTGCCACACATGATAGGAAGATTCTACCTGCTCCATTGTTGAGAAAGCATAGATATAAATAAAATTATACTTTTACTATTGTTTTCAAAATTCAAGTTTGTAACGATTAAGTTTCGTCAAGATGGCTATAGGCTGAAGTTTGGAAATGCAAAACTAAAATTACAGAAATAAACGCCCAAACGTATAGCAGACTATATGTTACTGTAATTGCAAAGTTTTTAATAGAACCAACATTTTTCAAGTACAAGTCTCTATCCTGAACCCTTACCCTCATAATTCACCCCCCCCCCCCCTTCCCTCCTCCAGCTCTCTGGTTACTTGAACATTTTTTCAATTTGTTTTTGGTTTGTTGTGCTGTATTCCGGTACCAGGAAAATAAATTTAAAAAAAACTTTTCTGACGCACAAGTGACATATATCAGAAACATTATGTTTTGTTTTTTTCTTTCGATCCACTGAAGCTGGGATTAATCACACGGACCATTCTCTTCGAAAAGATAGTAATCACCAAGGTCCAACGGATAAATGTACTTTTCTGTTTCCCCTCTTCTTCTGTTCATTTTTTTTTTATTAAACTTTAACCGTTAGGCTTTGTTTAAAAAAAAAAACCATTGAGACCGGTACCCACCAATACTTATTTACGGTCGCTAGTCACCCACCGGCCGTACGAGGGCGCTGATGTGGATGGACTAGGGAGCCGTTTTCATATGCTTGTTCCCAGCCGTAAATTTAAACTTGGGCAACGCAATGTGAGAACACGGAGGGCTGTTGAAGCTGGGGTACGTTCGCTTCTCTTGCTTGCACCAGAGTGTAGCAGCAAAGCCTACCCCAATTTCATCCTCTTATCGTTTTGTTAGCTGTTCGCAGGTATAGGGCGCGTTTACGCAAAAGACCTTCTCGCTCGCCGAACGCTATTTGCTAGGCAGCCGTTATTTATTTACGATTAATTTCCCGTTTCCGTTGAATGAATGCGGTAATAGGCAACAAATTAAATGTATTATACATAACAACATGGATAAAGAACAAAGTGCTACAGTAATTTTAAACATTGCTACAAGATTGTTGTCATTTCACGCTATTTCCAATATTTGCTATTCTCCCTCAAAGGAGAGCTTCTATCAATGATCAAACGTCTGGAAAATAAATAGCTTCTCGCAGCGAGAATTCAAAATCCAACATGGCGTCCATTTCGTGGCTATCGAATCGAAGACAAACCATCGAATGCCGGCATACAAAAAACAGTCCGTCGTCTTGTACTGCAGTAAAAATTGTTTTTTAGTTGTCATAAATCGACGCTGGAATGTTGCAAGCATCGTACGCCGTGTCACGAAGCACGAGGAGAAGATTTGCGTCTGCGTCGTTGCCGTGGTTACTATACGCATAGACAACTCGAAAGCCGCATACTCCGGTAAAGGCGAGAAACAGCCATCAGATTTAGTATTGATCAAGTAAAAGCTAGTTAGCGAGAAAACTGTCCTTGCATAAACGAGCCCTTACTTGCTTTCGTTTTTTTTTTCTAGGATGGGGGAGGGGGGAAGGGGTGGTTATCGATACAACACGACAGAAACTTTATCACACATATTTAAAATTTATTTGTTGGGGGTAAACACGTTCTTTGCGCATTACAATTTTCATATCCTACTATAACAAATAATATTCATTGCAAGGATTTTTTTTTTTACGGAACACGAATTAAAACTGGATTATCTGCCCCACGACGATGACAGGACAATTTTGCCGGAGACAAAAAAAGAGTAGGAAACAAAATGCAGATCATGAGCACAGGGTCCAATCAAGTAGGGAAAAAGAAATCGGCCTTGAATGTGTCCCAAGATTGCTGGTTAAAATCTAAGTGTATCGCCATCAAGCCGATGAACTTGTACATTAATTGTTATTGTTGAATTTTACATGTACATGACCAGATATGATTACACATGTGAAAATTTACAGACATAAAATTCCTTCAGAAAAACAAGCGGCTACAGCGACTGCCTAGTCGCACCGGTCTTCTGTACAGTTCCCCCACTTCCAATGTTGAGGCGCACACCTCTATCATGCACTACAACGGCTGTCTCTATTATACTAATCTAAAAGCAGTAACCATCACAATTACTGGTTAAAAATGCGTTAGCTTTTAGGCCTATTTTACATTTTAGGCTTAATTGTCAGCTTTTAGGTCTAATTTTAACGAGCAGTTTTAATTTCGTAAGTAGCAGCTAACGGAGAGTTGAATTGTATAGTATTGAATTGTAATTTTTTTTTTTTGGTAAAAGAAATGCCAAAGTAGTACTATAAAGAAACGGAAATTAGCTGAAAATGTTAGTATTAAACGAACAAACGTAATGGAGCCACCATTGTGAACAGCTGAGAATGACAAGCGAGCAGCAGTTAAGACGAAATGCGGGTATTGAACCCGGGTTGGGTCTCCATTGTTGCAGTGATTCTCCCATGACATCAGTTTGTTGTACGCCAGCGTTAATTCATATGACTAATTAGCAATGCTTACGATCGTGTCGAATTCGCAAAACGGACTACTGCATTGTAGGCCCAATCCAAAGACCCCGGTTCTATTCCCGTACTTGCAGTGGTACAGGAAGTTTTTCATCATGACTGCTGCTAACTTGTTATTCTTAGCTGTTCACAACATCTGGGTTCCCACTAAAACACTGGAATATTTTCTCTTGAGTTTTCCATGTCTTCCAGAGTAGCTCAGGGGCCCTAGTCTCGAGTTGCGATTTTTTCAAATCGCATGCGGTTTTGCCGAAAAGAGCGCCAAAATCATGGCTCGCCCATTCTATCGCACGTGACTTTTGATAAAAACCGCATGCGATTTGAAAACGATCAAGTCGAGACTACGGCCCCAGGTCAATTTCCAGGTCATTAACCGAAATTTTTCTATACATTCTACCAGTTTCATTTGATTTTTAGGGCTCACTTATGGAAAAGAGTAGCATTTTAAATGAATTTTTAAGTGTCAACAGAGAAGTATAAAGAACAATTTTATTTTACCGCCATGACTTAATAAAATATGTTTATTATACACTGACGACTAGGCCTAAAAGCGTGGCTTTGTGTTTTCCTGAGTTTTCCAGGCTTTTTTTTTTTAGAAATATCGGATAATTCCCCGAGTTTTCCCTGAGTTTCAAATGTAGTTTAAAATTCCCTGAGTTTTCCAGGTTCTTTGTGAAAAATCGGAGAATTTATTGGCTTATTGAACCAGGCCAACGGTACAAATCTCCGTTTGTGCCCTCACCCCACAAGAGCTAATGCTCTCGTGTGGCGTGTCGGCTACCACAATAAAAATTAACTATAAAACACAAGCATTACAAATGTCAACTTATGAAACAAATGCGAAGTTTGGGTGCATCGTAGACAAAAAAATATATAACGATAATAGCAATATAAAATTACTACCGGCGTTATAAGCAAATGTAAGGTAAATATTTATATAGTTATTTTTACTACCATATTTATTACTATTTATATTGCTATTTTAATACTATTTTAAATTACTATTTTTAATAGCGACTGCAAAGTTACTACAATTTGTTCCAGATTTTCAAATGTTGTTTAAATTCCCTGAGTTTTCAAGGTTTTTTTTTTGTGCAAAATCGGAGAATTCACCGAGTTTCCCCCCTGAGTTTTCCTGGTTTTCTAGGTTCTTCAGCTTGGTAGGAACCATGAACATTGGCGCTATTGTATTTCTTCGTTTAATGCCAAAATGTGGCATAAAAGCCTTATACCAAAAGGAAAAAAAAACAGAATGCGAACCGCCATTTTACGTCCCACAAAACGCCATTTTTTTTTTTTTGCTTCGAGCTCCGATTTGGGTTGACGGCTGCAGTGATTGATCAGTGAGACGGATGGCGTTTCCATCACCATTACAGTCACCTGGCAGGTTTGCCTTAATTAATTGGGTTGTGTTTGCCTGGCACCCCTGCGCGTGACTCATCTGGGAACCTGACAGACAGACTTGAGCATTACATTTTGGCCACACTGCTTTTATCAATCTCTCTTGCACAAATGGAAAACGAGGGGGCCAGCAAAATGGGAAGCACTTGTCAATGATATTGCTTGGGCGCGTCAATCACTTACACGTGCCAGGTTGCAAGGGCTGACGTCATTTCGCACGCTCTCGTATCCTGTAATAGTTCGGTATTTTTGTTTATAGCGAGACTCAAGGCGCTTCTGAAAATGGAACTGTTGGTTTACGATAACGACCGTCTTAACAGTTGCTGTGCAAAATGGTACTTACATTCCGACGCCGCGTGTCTGACTGGGGACGCGATTACTTCCGTTAAAAAAATACTCATAATAAGATGAAATCTTGGCAGACCAGATGACGCCAAATCGGGTAATTACCTAGCGAGATATTTCAATTTGAATTCGAAGGACGATGACCCCCCAACCACCTCTACCAAATATATATAAAAAAAAAAACAGAATACCATAGGAAAGAACCATATTCTTTGACCCTGTCATCTAGCTCGTGTTTGGTGTTTTTTAAAGGTCTTTAAGTTCAGTTATAAAACCCAGTACGTCACTGGTAGACAAGCTTGAAACTTTGTAACCGTAACGGTAATACGACAGAGTCTATCTGCTATCTTCGGGGTGGTAGGCGGGAGGGGAGGGGGTAGAATTGAGGCTTTATGACCACCGCGGACTAGGCGTCTAGGCCGCGCGACCAGGTCGCTGCGGCCAATGAGAATGCTTACGGCATATGTAGCACCGCGCACTTGGCCGCCGCGGCCACTCAATCGCAGCGGTCATTGGGATCCCCGACTGCGTGCAGACCACAACACAACAGGGCATCAATGCTTGGACCGTTTTCATTTTTCACCACGTGATCAATGGAAAACGGATGTGGCCGCGGCGCAAGTCGCTGTGTTCTTTGGCCGTGACGACCACTAACCACACGACCTGACAACCTAGGAATGGGGGAGCCCTTATGGCGCGTCGACAGCAAGGTCATTAGTACCAACCTCGGTGCGAGATGTGAATCTCCATCATTAATAAAGTTTGATGTGCGCGCAATGTGTGCGTGTACCTCTGCTGCTCGTGAACTAAGGCACCTACAAAGCTGAGAGTCGCGCCAAATGAAAGATAATTAAATAACACTTCGAGTAACATATGCCTATTGTCATTTTGCTGTAACTTGATTTGTTGACCCTCAAATACGTTGAAAAGTGCTCATGACGTCAAAGTTTGAAGAGGCAAACTAATCAGAAAGAAATCAACTAAACTACATGAAGCGTAAGTCGATGCCAATGGAGTGAGTGAAGCAAACCGATATGAATAGTTTTATTTGACGCGAAAGGCATAACTGTCGTTTTGGTTAACATTTTAACATTCAGTGGCAACCAAAACCTACTTATCAAGGTATTTGGTGAATATCGATTCGACACCTTTCTAAGGGAATTGAATATGAATTACTTGAAGGCGTGTATCGACTCGACACCTTTGTAATCGAATTAAAAGAATTATTTGAATACATATGAGAAGTGAATTATAATTCAAAGAAGGGCTGTATGCCACTGATTCCTGGCCTGAAGTTAGTAAGAGGATAACCGTTAAAGAAATATAAAAATTTAGAACGGTCCAACTTGTTTAATCTTTGTCGGTTAACCCAGTCACGGAGGTGGTATTAAGGGAAATCTGAAGGCTAACTGTTTCAAGCTACAACTGCATGTTGAGAAAATAACACACAGCCGTAGCACATTTTAACACAAGATTCTTATAGTCAGCTTCACGTTTTGTTACCAAAAGCTAAGCGGGAAATTCTTCATTATGTTTTCTTTATCAAGCGCCAACGGTTTATAATGCTCTACCATACCACTTCAAAACTGGCCGGTTATCTCATTGTTTCAAATCGAAGGTACGAGAATGGATTATTGGGCTTGCTGACTTTGACTTTGACTTTGCAGGTCTGCGGCCTTGCAGTGCTGGAAACACCGGTTCTCGTCAGATCCTCGAAGTTAAGCAGCATTTGGGCTGGATTGATACTTGGGTGGGTGACCGCCTGGGAATCTGGCTGTTGCAGACATAGGGCCTTAGGGCTTCGGGCAGGTGACCAGAAGTGGTTAACGCTCGTTAAACCCTTTGACACTATGTTAATGTTTAGTATCACTCTTGTTTCTATTTTTATCTGTTGAACTTATGACTTATTTGTGAACATATACACGAATTACTTCTTCTTTTTGTGTGTTTTCATGGAGGTAAATCCTTTTACTTCTTGCGGAATTTATTGCTATTTATTGTTTTGTTTTTTTATGATTCTGTGTTTTCCCTCTTGTTATTTCGTTGCCAAAGAATCCTATGAATTGCTTTGGAGTGTAATAAACGTATCTATATCTATCCACATTCAGATTAACCGTAACACAGAGCGGTGTCAGCAGGTATAACCATTGCCGATTCTGATGCGATCAATACACATCGGCCAAACCCAAATACTTTTAGTAGAAGCCTATAACCACTTTACTTAATAACCAACTTCACTATACGAAAAATTTACATTTTCAGCTCTCACAGTTGAAATTCAACCGCACCGTTAAATTTCTTTTATTTCGCTCTCGAAAACTTCGACGTGATAGCTTCAGTCACTTCCATTAAGTAAGTACGTACGAGCACCGGGCGTCCTGTGAGTAATGCAGCTCGGTTCTCGAAATAATAATGGATCCCGACTTTCGTTGTAGCGAGGTCGGAGCTGTCAGAACGAGAGTGAAAGCCACGTGCAGGAAGAAGCCTTCTCCCTCTACCCCCTTCCACCCCTCCACCAAGTGAAGGGCGAGGTGCTAATGCAGCTTAAGTGGATAACAACGTTTTTATTGATCGACTGGAGGAGGACGGGGGCATGTAAAAACTCCTCGCGGGGTGTCAATGACAATAAAAAAAATTATTAGTATTCCGCACTGTACTCTCCATAGCCACGAACCCAATCCAACCATCCTCCCCCCATTTCTAAAATTGTGACGCCGACGACGACGTAGTGGCTTACTACCTTGTATCGAGGGCAGGAAATGATAATAATTCAGAAACAACAATGC
>JAHWFP010262824.1:0-13320 GCA_023313725.1 Lithobius niger | reverse complement strand
GTCTTGTATCAAGTTTATTAATAAGTTCTCTCAGATGGCCTTCTTTTTACTAAGCGGCTCTCTGCATCCTCTTATAGAGAGCATTTTTCCCGTTCTTACAAAATATCACCAGTTACTAGGAATGAGAGAAATTCAAGAAACTTTAGTGTTAAGGTTCAAGTAAGCTATTCGTGAGTGATTAATGTTAATTTATGCACTAATGTGCAAAATTGGAATCTTTATTCAATTCAAAAGTGCATTGACACTCCTCGGTTGGGTTGAATAGAGATTTGAAAATGGTAAAAAAAACTTATGATGGCAAAACTGTAAGTAGGCCTTCTGATGCAGGCCTTTACAAGCAATGTAAGTAAAACAGAGGTAGAACTAGATTACTCCTGCATGCGGCCCCAGTGCATGAGTAACATAAGGGGCCGTGAAGACACGGAGCAGAGAAGCCCGTCTTCTACTATGGCTTTGGGTAGTTATGAAAAAAAATTACTGTAATGGGCCACTTGTAACCCCCAGCTGGCTGGACCCCAGTGCACTGCACCTTCCACCGTCAGTAGATCCAACACTGGAGTAAAAGAATGTTCCTGATGATCCTTGACAGTATTTGCAAGGAAGACCTCGAAGGAGGCAGCAACATTCATCACATGTTTTTAGTACTTGTGTGAACGACGCCGTAGCTGGTATCCTGTTTCCGAATCGCCCGATGCCATTTCGGCTGCCAGTCACAACCCCTGTAGTCAAAAAAGGAAATGTGAATTTAAATTAAAAACTCCTTCGGTCAGTTTGTCCTTTGCCTGGTCACCATGTACCTGTTAGGTAAGCAGTCTATTGCATGAATAACACCACTAGGCAATTTCCTGTGCTGAGGGTATCCCAGTCGCTGTTTTCACCAGATTACTTCTTCCTTGCAGTGTTTCTGTTTTACGAACTGGCCTACATAGCTGGGTTGGCGTTATTAGGCTTATGATGACACTTCTCTCCAAGACACCGCTGAGCTGACTGCCTTGCTTGATGAAAAGTTTGATGTGGGTGAAATTTCTTCTGGTCCTTTAGATCCACTTGGTGTCTCATCTTTGGAAATTCCCCCACAGGCCCATTGTGACAGGGTCCGATTAGGGCAGGCATGGGCAACCACCGGCATGTGGACTGCTTGTAGCCTGCCACCCTTTCCTGTCCAGTCCGAGCTGGACCACATGCATTAAAGATAACGTTTTAGGCAGTGACTGAATCACGAACAGCGTATTTGTACTGGAAAACTGGCTCCACGACTGAAACGAATTCCTAAACAAACTGATTGTATTTATTGCGTATATTATAGTATTTGTTCATGAAAATTACCTTAGTAGCTACTGTACAGAATGCCCGTTGAAGGGTCCGACCCTCTTAACATTGCTTTATTCAAAGTTAGCTCAATGGTGGACTGGCACGGTTAAAGGCGGGGAGGGAAATCTCATTAATGGAGCCACTCCTACCTAGGAGTGAGTGATAACAGATTTCATTGTGCCTACAATGGACCGTTGGTCTGTGGGTTCCATCTTTACCCCAATGCCAGGTAAAATTGTGTCTTGGCCCAAACTTGTGCAAATAAAAAAAAATTGCTCAATAGTGAATTCATAATTAACTAGGAGCCAGTCATGCCTCCATTCGTGATAAAATGCATTAACAACTACCGCAATCAAAAATAAATTTACAATTTACAAAAGACAACATGCAGCTATCTGAACCATGCACATAGACTCGCCAGTCACGTTATCCCACTGGTCCCATTTCAAACATAGGCACAGATGGATGGACACTGCGTTTTATGGGAATTTCTACATATACTGATAATCACAGAAACATTGGCTCCAAATTATCTTGAAAAATTGCAGTTCTGACCATTGTGTTGATTTTTTTTTTAGTTTTGAATATATGCTTGAACCTGACAAGAGATGCTGGCATTGTACAAGGATTGTTTTTTTTTCTTCTTTTCCTCCATTTTGCTAAGTAAGATAGGTGTCGGGAAGAAATTTTGAAGTGGGTTCCAGGATCGTGAAGAAGCCGCTCCAAGCCTTAAGGTTTACATCCCACTGTTGGACCCAGGATCTCTGCATTTGGGAGTTGCATGCATCAGTTCTCTGCATTTGGGAGTTGCATGCGTCAGTTCTCTACATTTGGGATTTGCATGCACCAGTTCTCTGCATTTGGGAGTTTCATGCATCAGTTCTCTGCATTTGGGAGTAGCATGCATCAGTTCTCTGCATTTGGGAGTTTCATGCATCAGTTCTCTGCATTTGGGAGTTGCATGCATCAATTCTCTGCATTTGGGAGTTTCATGCATCAGTTCTCTGCAGTTGGGAGTTTCATGCATCAGTTCTCTGCAATTGGGAGTAGCATACATCAGTTCTCTGCATTTGGGAGTTTCATGCATCAGTTCTCTGCAGTTGAGAGTTGCATGCATCAGTTCTCTGCATTTGGGAGTTGCTGCATCAGTTCTCTGCATATGAGAGCTCCATGCACCAGCCCTCTGCATTTGGGAGTTGCATGCATCAGTTCTCTGTATTTGGGAGTTGCATGCTTCAGTTCTCTGCGTTTGGGAGTTGCATCAGTTCTCAGCATTTAGGTGTTGCACGCATCACCTGTCCTTGATCCGTGTTTCATTGCTTCTTCAGAACTGTTTGGCCTCTGTGATTAGCCATGTGCAATTATGAGGCCTCGTTTTGTGTGAGATGCTACTAAGCCTGAAATACCCTTACTTGTCCATGTTTGACTCAGGAGGCAACGAATGCATTGGGTGCTTAATGCCTTGCCATGCTCATGCTTGGATCGTCTTTTCTGAGGATTTACTGATGGCTTCATAAACACGTCACATGGCCGCTTCACAGGTTTGGCATGGAAATCGGTCTGCGGCAGCAGATCCCAGGAAGTGCATGAATAATGTTGAGTACGTGAACAGTGGAAAGTCAATAGTACGCTTCTGTGTTAGTGCCAGGAATTTTTCGGATTTTCTATCTTCCCCACTCTCCGAACCAGTAAAACTCACGTCACCAGGTGGACTAAAGATGTTTTCTAAATTTCAGCCCTTCACCATGTAAAGCTTTACTCCTCAAAAGGTCAATGGTGTTGCCGGTCACTCGTGGTCCTTCACGTTCTTGTTGATTGTCCCCATCTTGATGGTGTTCATTACCGTTTCCACATACCGTGAGACTAAGAGTGGCAGTTGGGCGATAATTCTGTTTCTCTTGTCCGGGGTTTTTCAATTTTTGCAGGAGGTGCTGATTTACGGTAAGATCTAGATTTGGGGTTTGGTTAACATGTTTGTAATGTGTGGTGCAGTGGTGTCCCGGGCCACTGCACTGTGACTGAGGTTGGTATTATGACCTAGCTGTCGACGTGCCATCAAGCATAAACCTCGCCCACCTTGCACTATGTATAAAAAATTATTTTCATATCATTTCCCGTAGGTAACAGAACGTCAATAGCTAAACAATTATCAACGTTTTTCACACAAATTTTTCAACAGAGAAATAAGCTGTGTGATTAAACATTCATTATTATTATGTTGCATAATCCTATTCAAAAATCTCTCCATCATATTAATATCACATATTTTAGTCCTATTGTTATTTTTCGTCATAGTCCCGAAAGTAGTTCAAATCTCTTTCATGTTGGGGTGCCTTTACTGACATATATAATTATGATCTGATACAAAGGGTGGTGATTTTCGCACTGACTCGTGGATGGGTGATAAAAGATCCTAAGATTGCTTAGCTAAATTGTCTCTCCATCCTAACCCCTCGGCCACGTCCACAGATATCTGGACGCGCCTATGTGCAGAAGCCAGAAGTGCTCCCTTACTTGCTTTTGCGTACCCAGAATTCACTGCAAAGTGGGTCGTGAACCGGAGGTCGCCCAGTTTCAACTTTACCTTGCCTCGAAGGAACTTTCTGCAGCAACTGCCAATGAGGAGCCTCTTTCAAGTCACGTGATCACACATGCTTAAATTTCATCTCACAACAAAAGACATGGCTGCCTTTTCAGCCGTTGCTAAATTCGTAACATATCAACATGTTAATTCGCGACCAGTGCCACCAGGGCTACCCAGTGGTCTGCCTGGGACCTAGGGCTGTGAATTTTTTGTGAGGCCCCCTCACATCTTTCTGAGGGGCAAATATGCTTAGAAATCGTGGGGGATGCTTAAGAATCCTGGCTTTTTCGTTTGGATTTGTGTCTACAGTCATGTTAGTAGAACCGTGAGGTATGATTCTCGTAAGCTTCTTGTGTGCAACTGAGCACACTGAAGAAAACCCTTTTCACAGCTTCATTATTCAATCAGAGTTGATGGACTGAATACCCTTGAAGATTGGGCCTGGGAACAGATGCCACACTTGCTCCACTTTCGGGCAGGCCTGAGTGCCAGGCACTACTAGCAAAGCTGCATAAGATTTACCTGACAGATAATGGATTAATTTTCAGTTATTGGACCGAGGAACTGTGCGAAAAATCTAGAAACCCCTAAAAATAATAATGCAACTTATGTAATATCAATTTTATACGATTAACTGTGCAGGTGAAGGCTTTTTGTAAGTCAATAAGTATTGCACTTACATGCTTGCCTGCCACTGTTAAGTGCTTTTGTGATCATTTCATTAATTTCCTTTAAATCATCACTGGTCCCTAAATTCTTTCTAAAACCGAATTGTTGCTTCGTTACAAGTTAGTTTTATCAAGGAGCTCTGTGATTTTTTTTAGCAAAAAACTTTTCAATTATATTACTAATTACTGGTAAACGAGAAATGAGTCTGTGAAGTAATTCACGTCATTTTTTTTCTCCTTTTTTTCTTAACAAGTCTAAGAACTTGTTTCTTTAATCCCTCAGGCCAACATTCTCTACAAATAATTTTATTGATTAGTTTAGAGATTAAAACAGAGGAATTAAAGTTACTTTTATGAAAATAGCATAAAACGTAGCCGTAAATACCGGTTGCATTTGTTGTTTTCATGTTCTTTACTATTATAGCCATCTCATCAATACAAGCGTACAAAAAACACATGGCATTTTTACTTTCTGTAGTAGTACCAAAGTTGCCTACCAAAGTTGCCAAAACTTGGTCTTGAAGCATTTTGTTTTAGTAAAACATACCTATTAGCATAGCTTTGTTTCAGTTTGGCAACTTGTACCGCAAAGTTCAAATTAAAGTTATTTAGTAGGCCTAGTGTTTAATATTTGTATGCATGAGTGTTTTCTTTATAAGTTCGTCAATGTTTAATTTTCAGGTGTGGCCTGTCAAATCGTTTACGTGGTTTCAAAATTTCCAAAATTGAAAGCACGTAATCTGAAGAATTAAATGCTCTTAGAATTCCAACCTGAATCAAATTGAACTGAATTCCAATTTAAATTTAGCGTCGGCAACCCTGCAGACCAAATTCGTCATTTATGCAAAGAATAAAAACCGAATTCACTTCGGGGTATTCGGGGCAGACGAGCGAGCAAGACCGAATGTTTACCTACATATTAATACCGTCAGCATTCGTGGGCTATCAGCATCATCGACAGCAATGCCGCATGAGAAACAGCTTGAGAGTTGCTCTTCTGCAAACCGATAATGGAAGCTACTGACGGGTATACGATGGTGCAGCTCGACAGTAGCTCTTCTGCAAACTGATAATGGAAGCTGCTGACGAGTGTGCGCCGTCCTTAGACGGGGTAACAGCTAGTTATAACAATGATAGCAAGCAATTGTAAAAATGTGAACTGTGAGAAGTTTTACGCAAATCCTAGCTGTTCGCACGTAGAAATGACGGGAATGAATATTGCTTAACCGTCCGTAGGTTTTTGAAGGATTTACCAGTAATGTGCAAGCTGCTCATCTCCGTTGCTGCTCATCAAGAAGAAGAGAGATAGAGAGAGAGTGCAATGAGCCTGGTATAGTCTTACCCAGCATTATCGGCATAACAGATTTATCGGAAGGCTAATTACCCTACTAAATTATAATTAGAGGGGGGGGGGGAACTTTCGTTTGAGTTATATAGCAGTAGGTTTTTGGATGTTTAAGTTGCTATTTTAAGAACTGATTTTGTTGCTGCTTTGCTTTTAGTTTATTACGTTATTACATTACGGTGTTATGATTGTAATCGTTGCTCAAACCAACGGATGACAGACAATGTATGCAGGAGGCAGCTTCAGTAAGTGTTGCTGAAACTAACGGATGACAGTCTATGTGGAAGGCAGCTTCAGTAATTGTTGCCCATACCAACAATAATGACAGTCTGTGCGGCAGGCTGCTATAGTAATCGTTGCTCAAACGAACGGATGACAGTCTGTGTGCAGAAGGCAACTTCCGTAATTGTTGCCCAAATCAATGAAACATTGGGCCTTAGGGCTTCGTAGGGCTGATGACCGGAAGCCCATGTTAACACTCGCTACAAAACCCTTCGGATGACAGTCTGTGTGGAAGGCAGCTTTGTTGCCCAAATTAGCAGATAACAAAAGTGCTGTGGTTGTTGTATTTCATGGTCGTCTACACCATCCCTAACCTATTCTAATGTAGTCCTACCTTAAGAGATCTCTTGTCAGTTCTGGTGCTTAATTGTACAGCCACCAGGATAGCCAGATGGTGTTAATATACCTGCTTTCCCGTACACAGCAGCATACAAGTTGTTGTGTCCGATTCATCCCACTCCCTCACCTGGCACATGCAACTATCACCTTTCTCAGTTGGACTTGCTTCCTCCCACTTCCGTTTTCTGCCCCAGCTACTCCATTTCTTCCGCTCTTACGCCACACACTAAGTGTAAAGGTGTTTTACCGTGTCCTATGTATATTTTTTATCGTTACTCTGATGAAGATATCCCAACATTTTTAATGTTTGAGAGCGAAATATAAGATTTTATTGTTCTCCGCATGTGTTAATTATGCAAGTGCGGCTTGGTGTTCTCTTATCACTTCGACAACGAAGAAAGAATTGAAGGTGGAAAGGCAGGGGGGGGGGTCTATTCCGAGCTTTTTGCATATTACTTTCCCATTGGCTGCGATATTGTTGCCTCCGGTGACGTCACAATACAGCTCAACAGCTTACGCACATGCGCATAAGTCAAACCGGAAATGCTCCAGTATGCTTGCCTCCTGTGACGTCACGTAATGAGCTTCGGAGTGACCAACCTTACAATATACCAGTGGTTTTCACGTATGGGTCGCGACCCCAAATGGAAAGCGGGGGAAAAACTTATTTTACTTTTTTTTAAATCTTTTAATCTTTAAATCTTTTCCTCCCTGAAATTTAATCATTAATAAAATTAATTAATTGTAAAGTACTTTTATCTCTTCTAAAATTTAATTCTAATTATAATCTCTCCATTCTAACAACTAATCTTTCTAATCTAAAAACAACTTTGTATATTGTATAATTCTATTTAATACGAGGGCCATTTTTTTTAAAGAGCAATGACGACGTTTAAAATGCTTAAAATGAAAAAAAAAAGCGTTGGCTTCCCGGGGCTCAGGTCTGGACCCTGCTGAGGGAGCTCACAACGATCCCCCTGACCCCCTAGTTGTGAAACCGACGGGCGAAGGAATTTACTTGAGGAGGTGGGATCGCTGAAAAAGTTTTTTTTAGGGGGGGGGGGGGGTCACGGTTTGAAAAAGGTTGGGAACCACTGCTGTATACTATCGCTTCACCAATCTTGGTGGAAAGGTTGTTGAGTTCATTTTGAGGCTCACCATCTTGTGAGGTAGTGCAGTTGCCGAAGAGGCCTAGTTTTAATTACCACACAGGCATTAAAAGTTAGCCGCAAAACGAGTTTTTGAGTATATTGTGCCGAATTTGGGTTCTCTGGTTGCGCTGTACTCGATTGAACCTCTTGTTCGATTTCCATATTAATAATTGTTATGGCAGTTGTTGTTTTTTCCGCTTTTAAAAGGGTTGTCTCCTTCGATTTTCTTGCTAACGATTATTCACGTACAAATTCCAACGTTTGTCAGTCTTGCCTGTGGCGGAAGGGAATACGACGAGTTCATGAATAGGGAGGGAATATGAACAACAAAAAAAAAAGGGGAATAAGTAATTCTTAGCGGGAGGGAGTTGGAAACAAAATTGGAAGGGAGTGTGCGTCCTTGAAAACAGAACCAAAAGCCCCTTCCTTCTCTTGTATGAACATCTGCTGGGTAACCGGAAGTCAAGGAGTTTAAAAGGGGACAAGGAGTCAAAGAAACGATAGAGCAGGACAGTTAAACGTCTAACTGTATATTTAACTACGATTGCTATGGTTTGAGGCGATTATGCCAATTGCCTGGACTTTCACAGAAGTGGTTAGAGCTCTTGCCTGGTAAAGTTGAAACTTGTTACCGCCACTAGAAACCAAAATCGCATGTGTAAAGCTTTGGAGGAGGGACTTAAACGCGGACTAAAGGAGACTATTAATAGCTTTTTAATGAGATGGCTACGTCACAGTTGATTGTTCCGATTTTGGGAGCTAAAGGGTGTAATGTTGCAATGCAGTTGATCGCTTTAGGGTTGCGGACAGGTGACTAGGAGTGGTTAACGCTCGTTAAACCCTTTGAAACCCTTTTTTTGATCGCTTGACGGCATAGGTCACGTGATTACTCTGACACGCCCACTTATAGTACAACAACATCGCTCGAACAACAACGAGGCGCTAATTGTTTTTGCCTTTTCATTGTTGTAGCCATGCTCTAACATTGTTGTTTATAAATCTACATAATAAGGTCGTTGTAATAAGTACAAGTAAACAATCACTTTAATCGCTTTTCATTCTTCGTGTTATGTCTTTGCTACGGTTCCTAACAATTTCGTCTAAAACTGAACTAAATGAAATGTTCATGGGTAAAATGAAAGAACCCGTGTTTCAGCTCAAGGATATACTTTCGAAATTGGCACCTAAACACGATGGAATGGCTTACTTATTTCATAAATGCGGGCTTTCAGAGCTGAGCTGAATTGTTTCAAACTGCACACCAACAATTACTGCGGAGCACGAGGTTTATCATATATTGCAGAGTGGCCAGCAACAATAACACCTGTCGAAGAGAAAAAAGAAAAAAACAATAATGAGGCATTGTTTGGTCGGGCGATTTGCTTTCTGCCTCTCCCAGAATACAAAAATGTCAAAGCAGCCAAGTTAAAGATTTCAACGCACCCGTCCGTACAACGGACTTCAGCAAGCAATACAAAATTATCAGCCAGCGCAATTTTTTTTCACAAAACGAAGCTGGAAAATGCATCGACGTGCCAATTTTTAAAACGGTGCATCCACTGACATGCGTCACAGGATGCGCTGATTGAGTGAGCGAAGCGAACGCAAATCAGCGTTTGTTACTCAATGCGCACAAAAATTGGATTGAACAAACTTAATTCGATGAAAGCGTTTGTCGGCCAGTGAGCACAAAATTTCGATTGAAGAAACTTAATTCGGTGAAACAA
The DNA here is from genome assembly GCA_023313725.1 of Lithobius niger. Lineage (NCBI taxonomy): Eukaryota > Metazoa > Arthropoda > Chilopoda > Lithobiomorpha > Lithobiidae > Lithobius > Lithobius niger. The sequence continues at coordinate 3,913 of JAHWFP010262824.1, read as the reverse complement.
GTACATACACATGTGCAATCAAACCGTGCCAGTGTTGCAAACGGTGGATCCAAGACCAGCCGTGCGTAGCATGGGCTTCTCTAGTCTATATATATTTGGTTTAATGAGCAGTGTTAATGAGGGATCAGGATTAAACAAGTAAAGCTTCGATTGAATTTTTGAGTATTGAATATCGGTTTATTGAACAAGGCAAACGGTACAAAGCTCTGTGTGTGCCCTCACCTCACAAGAGCTCATGCTCGCGTGTGACGTGTTGGCTAATGCCAGCTAATCAGCTGTACCCTGGAACAATCACCAAGAGGGGGAGCGGGTTCATTCGTAGCACAGTAGCAAAGAAAAAGGGCGAGCGGCCGACAGTGAGAACGGATATGCGCTCTAACAATTAGAAACAAACACAATATTGCTTCAATAATGCTGACTATTCGAGCCGAGTTGAAAAGTTTCAAAGTTGGTTGAGTAACAATCACTGCATGCACGATCGTTACGGCGGGCTTTTCGCGCTTCGTATCAAAATGGAGAAACTGGAAATTCAGCCACACTGTGTTGCCCCCCCCCCCCCTCCCCCCACTGAAAAAGTTATTTACTTCCTTAAGAAAACAAAACACCAAGGATTCCAAGAGAGGGGGAGCAGGAGTGGGGGGAGGGATTCAATCCATACAATGCGAGAATACGCCGGGGCAGCGGGGCAGGGAATGCGGGAGGGGACAGAGTGGACCAGGGGGGGCTGCAGGTGAATATCTGACCACAATGGGGAATGTGAGGGAGAAGGGGGGGTGAATGGGGGCTCGAAGAGGGGAGGGTTTACTATTTCATTTCATGCTCCCCAGTAAAGTATTTTGCGCACGCATGCGGAATCAGCTAGACTTGGAAACAACTAGTAAATTATTAACTTCCGTTGTTGTAGCCGTTCTGATAGCATGATCATAACATGTATTTACTTTTCTTGCTTGTACTCCTAGCTAACAGCTGATAGGCCACGTGATACCACAGTGGCTGATAACGTCACAATCAAGCAGCATAACGTTCGCTCGCTGTGTGTTGCTTTGGGTACAAACAAGCGCCTCCCGTAACGAAGTGACGTGATTACTCCAAGGATAGTAATACTGCGTAGTAATCTAGATTTATAATTACACAACTTCCGCAACTCAGCCATCGGCAGCAGCCATCGGCAGCGCAGCAGCTGCATACGATGCCATCTCCGCCATCTACCGACGGAACGGCAAATTATAAGAGTCGCAGCCAAGCCCTGCTGAGATAGTAGCTGTGCCCGGAACGCAAAGGCCAGCAGCGCGAACATACGATGCCATCTACCGACCGAACGGCAAATTAAATGAGGGGGGGGGGAGGCGAGACGTGGGAGGGAGGGGAGGGGAATGGGAGCGAGACGACGCGGAATGAGCGAGCGAAGCGAGCGACTCCACTAGTACAAAATAATAATGCTCCATATTACTATGCTATAATACGGATTGCTGTTATATGCAGTGCCGGTTGTGGCCGGGGGCTCACCCAGGAAGGAAAGAAGTGAAAACGGGGTTGAAAATCATCTAGAAATGTTCGGGGGAGTACTGTGAACTTCCGCAGCATGGTCCAAACAACGTATTTTCATAATTTTGTATGCTTATTCAAGAGTTTTAACTGCAAAAACAACTTAAACCGTGAAAAAATAAAACTTTATCCTTTGCTAGTGTTGTTTCGCGCCAAATAAAAAAATTAATAAACTCACCCGCAAAATATGGAGGGGAGGGGATTGAGACTTATGGCACATCGACAGCTAGGTCATTAGTGTCAACCTCACTCACAGTGCAGTGGTCCGGAATGCCACTGCGCCACACATTAAAGATTTCATCCAAACCCCAAATCTAGATCTTGTCTTATATCTGTACCTCGTGTAAAAATTGAAAAACTCCGGACAGGAGGACTGAACTATACGTGTATAGTTGAAGTATAACTTTTGTTGAAGTTGGCCGGGAGGGAGGATTGATATGAAAGCGTGTAGTGAGTTTTCCTTTTACAACTACAACGTTTGTGACTGATTTTTCGCTCACTTATTCATTATACTTATTTGCACACGTATTTGCTCACTTAAGGCGGGTTCAGACGGACCACAAAACGCGCTACACTCGCTGAAAAAAAAACAATAACACTAGCGCGTTTGAATCGACGGCGCCTTTCAGACAACAAACGCGCAAATTGGTCTTCACCGCGCTCCCCGACGATTCTGATCCCATTCGAGAGCAGGCATCGCAAACAATGCCAGCTGAGGTACTTAACGAGCCGACCGATCATTCAACAGGTTGTAAGGCAATGAAGTCACATTACGACGCCGAAAGTGTCGAGGAGCAGGAGCTTGCAGGCGATTTGCGGGCGGTCAACCAACAGACGCAGAAACCCGCCACTGCTCGTGAAAACCCCAGTGCATTCCCATGGTTTTTACCTGACCTGCCACCGGTGGCGACTTTTATGCCACAAATGCAAAGATAGCGTCAGCGATTGTCGCGCGGTTTGTGGTCCGTTTGTACCCGGCCTCAGGGCGTTTGCAGACGGACCACAAAACGCGCGATGGTCCCTGAGAAAATCGCACCACTAGCGCGTCTGAATCGATGATACCTTTCACACAGTGCAATTTCCCTCGGAGAGACCTAACAATACACGGAGAAACGCGCCACTGCGTGTGAAAGCACCAGTTAGATCCAATACTTTTTACTTGATCTGCCACTGATTGCGAATTTTTACGCCACAAAACGCGTCACACATGTCAAAGATTGCGTCTGCGATTATCATCCGTTCTGTGGTCCGTCTGCAACTGCTCTTATCATATTTATTCGCTTATTCACTTATTCATCACACTTTTTGGCCCACTCATTCACTCACTTATTCTCAAAATTATTTGCACACTTATTTGCTTACTTAATCATCGCACTTGCTCGCTTATTCATCATAGTTATTCGCACACGTATTCGTTCACTTACTCATCATACTTATTTGCGCACCAATTCGCTCACTTATCATATTTATTCGCTCGGTATGCATCTTTTTCATACTTATTCGCAGATTTATTCGCTCCCTTATTTATCATACTTATTAGCACACTTATTCACTCAATTATTGCACATTTATTCGCTCGCTCATTCATTGTACTTATTCACAAACTTATTCGCTTATTCGTCAAACGTTAAATGAAATACTTGAAAATTGAGCAGTTAGCAGTATTACTCGGGTGGGATTCACTTGTCAAAAGCGCTGGGCGTTTGACATCACGACTTCAAACGGCCAAAAGGTTAGGCGGGAATCCTTAACAATTAGTTTTGTTTTGGGGAGATCCTGCTTGCTGCCCGGGCTGGTCTTTTTTTCTCTGATTAAGTCTCTGTTATTCTTTGAAGACCAGACTTTTTACTGTTGCTTCGTTAACATGCCCTTGCTTTTGGTGTTGTAACGCTCCCCTGAAGATGTTTACCAAGTTGTTTACCCTAATTTCTATAAAAAAAATCGAAATCTGGGACAAACTGTCATTTGTCTTCATTATTTTTTCTATTTTTCTCGTATTTCTTTATTGAGGGTGTGGCGTTGCCATGGCTTTTGTTGCCTCGTGACAACCTCTTATTTTTCGATTATTTCAAGTCCGACCACGAGGAAGTGTGGCATTACACAGCTTTTATCGGCTAAACCAAATCGTCCTTTCGCTTGCCGCATGTTGCTTCGATTACGTTTTTAAGCGAGTCAGGCTGCAAGTCGAGACCTATCGGGGTATTTTTTTTTACCTTCTTCGAAAGCCTTATGTGCTAAACATTTTACTTGACGGACTGACGTGCCTGAAAATTTCGAATTTGACGCAAAAATTCATAGGCGAACATTCGCGAAGTTTGCACCCGTTGTCCGTCCATGTGCTTGTCTGTCCGTTACGTGGGAAGGTGAT
>JAHWFP010262821.1:3695-15656 GCA_023313725.1 Lithobius niger | reverse complement strand
GATTGGGCAGCGTCGTTTCGCCGTATTTCACGCTAGCCAGGTCGCTTGTGTTTTCGAAGCTTTTCGGAGTGATAGAACTTCGATAAAAGGCTGCAGGGATAGAATGACATTCTGGGAAGGTATGTAATTCATTTTGAGCGTTTGTAATTTGAGAATTGTTTAAAAACTAGGTAATAGGGTAGCGATATGAATGAAGGTCATTGCATTTTAGTTTGTGGAGGAAGGGAGGGGGAGGGGGGAGTTAACGCAGCGTGAATGGCTTAGATATTGGCCAGACGTATAAGGGTTTGCAGGGATGGGATTTCATTCCTTTTAAGTAATTAAGTTTTGTGCGTTTTTATTGCGTTACGTTTTTCTTTTCACGATGTAATTTGGTCGTTGGTGTGTGTTCCCGGTCGCGTGATCCGGAAGTGTCAAAAGTGTGGGTTATTGGCAAAAGTGTTGGTTATCGGCAAAAGTGTGAGATAACTTGATAACCCACACTTTTTGCGATGACGCACACTTCCGGTGTTGGTTAACGGGATTTAACCAACGGAAATTTAGCATGGCGTTGAGTTAGCGTGACGTCACAGCCGTGGTATAAATTCAGATATGTGCCTACTTAACTATTGATTCATGTACTTTTCAGGCAGCAGAAGTCGAGAAGGCACTCAAGAATTTCGTCCAAGTCCTTAAACAAGCCAAAAAAAATGGGGTGCAAATCGACAAAGCTTTTGATATCTTCCGAGTCTACTCCCAGACGACCCGGAAGTAACAACTTGCCCGAGCTAACAACTTGCCGGATATGTCACATGGTTGTCATTTGCATTGTTTGATAAATGGCGGACAATAAAGATTATCGCTTATTCTGAAAAAAACGTACTGGATCTGCGTGACTTAGTTAGCCTGCTACTGACTTATTTTAAACCATGACCTACTGACCCATATTGAAGCACTGATCTATTTGGATCCACTGACCCTGATTGACGCACTCAACCATTTTGACCCACGACCCAACTTAAAACCACTGATCCATTTTCACCAACTGTTCCAACTCGACTCACTAATCCGCTTTGACCGACTGGCAACTTGGACACTGACCCATTTTGACCCTTTCGACACAAGCTCGCACTATAGCGTCAAGGGCTGGATTACGGGCGGAATTATTACTTATGAAAGAATTGCAAGTAGAGTTAGGGCTATGATGTTTATTGTTCAGGATTTAGGTGGTTAAGAGACTCGCCTGCCACTGCCTACAATCTGCTACAAAGCAACTAATGAGACGGGGATGAATACAAGTGATGTTTGGGGGCATGCTGACTGAAATTGGGACTAGTGGAGGAAAAGGGGAGGAAGAATTTTCTAATTATTAATTTCGAAACGGTAACTTACTAGTTTGACAGCTGGGAAACAAAGCCAAAGCCACAAAGCCAACTTGAACTACTGACCCATTTTGGTGTTCTTTTCGTGTGTGTTTCTACTGGCAATTTCTACGAGCTGTTTCTACTGGTAAAACACCATTGCAAACCACACAATAGTCAGTGGATTCTTCCTCAATGCATCCAGACACTCCACTAAAAAATGATGCGTCGTGACGTGTACCTTTTCATCTATATGTTCATCATCCTAATATGAAACTCAAAAACGCTTGTACTTGCAGCTGGTATTTAGAATGAGATCTAAAAAGAACGGAAAATGATAGAAACGCTTAAGACTTATTATTTCTCCTTTTTTTTGGGGGGGGGGGTTGTGGTTGTGGGAACATTTACTAGTACTTTGCATGTTTTAGAATAGAAGCTAGAAATGGTTCTTGAAAGCTTCACTTTTGATGTCTCACAGTATATGTTTTGTTGCGTATTTCTGAAATAAGACTGTGGATCATTTTGAGTCAGTGGGTCAAATAGGGTCATTGGGTGGTGGATCGTAATCAGTTCAAGGTTTCTGACCCATTAACTCAGTGACACATAAACCAGTTCATCTCTGAAGAGAACTTCATTTACAGCAAAAAGGCAATTTACATTGCCTATTGGACTAATAAGTCTTATTAAACATTTTTAAAATACAAAACTGATGCCGTTTCCATACAGCATTTTATTCATCACCAGCGCAAGTACTGTTGCAACATTTAGTTTGATATAATATATTCATGTTCACCGAACTGACTTTCTTCAAATCGAAATTTTCCGTACACTGGATAACAATGGCTGATTTTTATTCACTGAATAGCACAATCCCCTTCAGCCGCTCCTCCCTTGATTAGCATAAATAAACACCATGAAGCTTCAACAGTTTATCACCGGAATGTAATTTATGTCAGTGCTTCTTTGTGCACACAGGGTGCCGTAACACGGGAGCGTGCGGCCTGTTTCACTTTGCGTCAAATGGCCAAAATCGCAGGAAGGTTTTTTTTCTTGTTCTTTGAGCAAAATAAAATTACTAACTTATAACTTATAGTAAAAGTGTAAATTCAATATTTCTTTAATCATAGACCACACACGAAAGTTATGTACAGTATTGGCCAATGAAATTTAGACAATTTAGACGGGGTAGCTACAAGTCGACATCGATTAATCATGCCTGGTTATGGAAAATGCTTAAGTGTTACGAAGTTATAAAATTCAATAAACGAATAATAATAACCGCAAAATAAATGCAGTGCTGTATCTCCTATTGCAACTGAAAAAAATAAAATTTGTTGAACATAGAATGACGTCAGTCAATCACATAAACTGCAAATCTCTGCTTATGGAATCTGGATAGGCCAAGAAAATGTGGTGGTTTGTTCACAGTCTCAGAAAAAAAGGATCGTTGTGCGTGACAAAAGCTATCTTTAAAGTCTTAAATTAAATTTAAAAATATTTCCCCGTATAGTAATAAATATAAATAGAGCAATAGTTTTAAAATTGATTTTGTTTTAAAGTCGATTTTACGATTTTATTTTAAAGAAATGTATTAAAAAAAACGTAGAATTTTGGAATAAAAGAGCCGTGGAAAGTCATGCCGGGGGGGGGGGGGACCTGGAAAAAACAGCCAATGGGGAAAAAAACGAAGAGAAAGAATGCCGTGAAAGAAAAGCCCAGGGGAAAAGGAATGGACAAACAGCCGAAGGACAAAAAAAAAAAGCCGTGAGAAAAAGACACGGGAGATAACCGTAGGTTAATAACCGAAGTAAAACAACCCGAGGAAAAAAAAACTGAAGAAAGAAAAAGCAGAAGGAAAAAACCGTTTCCTAGTGAAATTTCTTACCTAAGTTTGTTTAATATCTTTGTAATGCATGGTGAAGTGGCAACCCGGACTACTGCACTGTAGCTGAGGTTGGCGCTAATGACCTAGTTGTCGACGCGCCATCGGTTTTTCCGTGGCCTTTTTTTTTCCGTGGCTTCCTTATCCTTTGACTTTTTTTCAGACGGCCTTTTTTTCCTGTATATCTTCCAATACTAACTTCTCTGCCTTGCGTATAACGAATTTGATTTCAACGAACGCAGGCCCCTACCCCATTACATATATATATATTATATAGACATGTATTATATAATATATTATAATATATACATGTATTACAAATGTATATACATATATTTGGTTGGTTTGGGGCGGGGATTGACCAAGCCTTCTCCATCCCCCCTCGGTGATTTCGCCGCTGGTTCAGTCAATAGTTAAAGGTAAAAGGAAAACTAAGCCCAACATTTCCGGTATTTTCCATTTGCAGCTTGCATTTTGTCGGTGAATATTAGTTACTGAAGTAACGTCTTTAAAGCGAAAACCATCACTATTTTCTCACCCCCACGAAGGACTAAAGTGCATTACGGCAATGTTTAAACTTCACCAAGCCTTCCCTTATCCAAATTTATAATTATCGTAATTTTGTTTATAGTAATACCAATTATAATTGGAGGATTTGGAATAAATCCTCCAAGCTCAGTCTGCAAATCGTCGCTTCCTGAAACCGTCTTCACCCGCGTGCGAAAAATGGACTCGTTGTCCAGGAGTGTCTATAACAGCTTAATGTCGTAATTATTCGTCGTAACAGTGTATCACTCGCCCAACCTGCGACATGAAATGCGCATATTCGTCTTTTCTGAAAGCAGCATCTGAAAACAATCGGACTTTCGCAGCCAATGACGCCCTGAAGGAAGTAATCCACAAAGGAGCTTAGCAGAAAAGCCAACATTTTTCTGTCTAATTTCATTGTTCTTTACTGTACATCATTAACACATTTTAGTTAAACCTGCGTAAAGTGTTAGCTACACCTTGTATACCTATCCTATCTTAAACTAAAAATCCTTTTTAGCTGCTAGGACGGGATTTGAACTCACAATTTTAAATTAATATAGAGACGATGCACGAGGGATCTACCCACCCAAATTCCCAGATTTGTACCGACACGGACCCTCTATAACGGTCAAACTGGGCAAATACATGAGCTGATGGAAGACGGACCCCAAAACGCCTCACTCTTTTTAATAGTTAGATGTTTTCATCCTACATTTTGCTGAAGTGTACGCCTTGCCTGCCAGTGATATACTCCTCCCTTAGCAGTGTTTTCTCCTGATTGTTATAATGTGACTGACATTCCTTTTTGTGTATCCACGAACTTGATGCTGATATGCACAGATGTAAACAGAACAGGGCATCAGGGATTGACAAATTGTCGTACGGGCAACTGCAAAACCTGTGTACTGAAGCCAAGTCAGGATTCCTTGCATTTATTCAGATGTTGCTCGATGATAGAGCACTCCCCCCTATGTGCAAGCGTGGTGGTCAGCGCTCGGACCTTACGAAGTATCGGGCAATAGGTGCTCTTGTCTTGTGCCCGTAAGGTTTATGAGCGTATGCTTGTTTTATGCCTCTCTTGCCACTTAGAACACCAGGCTTGTGTTTCCAATGTCAGTTTGATTATCGACCAGGACGGAGTGCCCAGGACGCCATTCTTTTCTTGCTCTCTAGCGTGTATGAAGCGTGAGCCCACGGAAATATTGTTTTAACAATGTTCCTTGACGACCGAACAGCGTACGACCACAGCCACCTACAGTAAAGGCCGGATCAGATCAAGACAAATGAGGCAAGTAAAAGCAGCCATTGACATAGAAGGAAGCGCAACTTTGCTAGGTGCTGCCATCTCTACACCTAGCGGCGAAATTTCAAACTAACCGACCAGGGTTCCAAATTCTGTCAACAGATGACGCCACTTGGCAACCCTGCCGCGTCGTTATTTGATTCGCCGTTTTGCGGAGCATTGTGGGAGGCAAGCATGATACAGCCTTTATTGTAGGTGGCTGTGGTACGACACAGTCAGTACTAAGACTGAGTCCGTTCTCTTGCAAACAAGTGTGTAGGCCAAAAGCTGGCTGCAGCTGTTTTAGTCTTGTTTAGTCGGCGTCGGATGGCAGTAAATTTCGACTTGGCTCCATATCTAAAAATTATCTTATGTAGGTCCATCATGCCAATTTTCATGCTTTTATGAAAAAGTTAACGATTCTTTGGCTCTGCCGCCCCACTGACTACAACAGTTCAGCAGGATTAAGTGATGACATCAAACAATCCTACGGTAAGAAACTAATACTAACATTTTTTTTTTTTCTAAAGGGAGTGGGGGAATACTTATTTTTTAAACCGTAAAAAGTTTTTTTTTTTTATAAAGATTTGACAATTCGACGTGAGGATAGAGAAAGTGCCGACTACCGACAGTGACGTGGAAGTAGTGTGGGACGTGTGCAGATGTTAAAAAGTATTATTAGGCTGCCTTTATGCATTAGTCCCGTCTCGCATTTTTTCTGCCGAAGCCACAGTAAAGACGTCGTTTTATACTCATTCATATAGTCCGTACCACGTCTAACGAAACAATTTTCCTAAAGTCGCTTCCGAATTCGTTAGGGCGCGTTTACGTAACGATTTGCTTTTCCATTCTCGCAGCTGAAATTTAATAGCGATGACAAAGGCGTCGTTACTATGGTAACGACGCTAACCTGGAATAGCTAAAGTAGACATCGTCTAGCCAATGCTTGCAGTCTTATAATTCATGACAGTAAGATAGAGAATTTCTCCTGGCGAAACTATTATCTCAATAGCATCTAAACTCAATTGTAGACTCGCTTCATTGCGATCTGGCAGAGCTAAAACAGCCGCCATGTTGGAATATCGGAGATTTCTATACGAAATGACAAACGAGAACAACGGCTGTTTGGCCGTCTGATTGGACTAGCCCAGTCACGTGATATGCACGTCACAGCAAACAGCCATGGCGCGTGGTATAAGTTCTAGCTGCGATAATTTTGAGAGTTTTCGTTGCGTGAAATGCGCTCTTATAACGGCTTAATTTGCGTTGAGTGAGTTTTCGTTGCGGAAATGCGCTCTTATAACGGCTTTTAAGCTGCGAGAATAGAAGCTGGGATAACGGGCAGACACACCTTATTCAGTAAAAACGTAGAAAGAACTTTTTATTCCCAAATAATTATCATGGTAGTCGTCAAGTTTTGACGAAAGATTTTTGGACGACCTCAATTATTTACTACAGGAGGAATGACAGGAAGTCAAATTACGTTAGTATTTTTTTCTGTTTTTTAAAATAAAAAAGAGAAGAGCACTAATATGTATAGTTCACTTTTTTTGTAGTGCCGCACCCGCACTACGCCACCAGGCCTGTTATTAGATACAAGAATTTGTAAGGTTGGGGAGGCGAATTTGTAACTGAGACACCCTACTGAAAGGGCTTAGATTCGTTCCTATTAGTTCCGTCTAAGTTTATAGACGGCGCCATGGTTTTATGTGGGAATTTCTACTCAGTTTTCATCCTAAAATTGACCTAAACTCAACGAAACTTGCTTGTATTTAATTATCATTTAGTTTAGCTTAGTTGTAATTTATTTAGTTAACTTTAGATATGGGCTTAAAAATGAGCAAAAATTACCAGATGGAACAAGTGGCGCTCTCTGGAAACCCTGACGGAACTAATAGTAATGAATGTAACACGTTTCAATAGGGAATTTTTAGAGTTACAAATTCTCCTCAACCTTATAATATTTGCTAGGAGTGTGGTAGTGGTAAAGGAAGAGATGGACAGTGACTGACTAGAAAGAAGTATGAAATTAATGCCGTGTTTTCATTTGTTGGGAGTTTTTTTTTTTATCTGTGATTTACATCCCCATGATAATCTTGAAAATGGTGCCGAAGTACAGTGAGCGCCGAGCACCAGTTGAAACATCGTTTGAAAGTGCCTCCGGATCAAAAACGTGTGCACCGTTTCTTGCGCGGAATTTCAAAACAAATATTTAATAAATTACGGGGGAAAAAAATTAATAGCAAACCGGTAACATTTATTTTTTCCAACCCAACTGTGTTGGTTCGGTTTTTAATAAAAAGTGGGGGGAAAAAAGGTGCATTTATTATCGTACGAAATATTGTCAATTCCGTTTATTTATTTTTGGTACTGCATTATTGTGTGCGCGGTTTATCTTGAGTCCTGCAGGTATTTTATGGGCGGCTACGTCTTCCTAGAGCCCGGTTTACCCATTTTCTGGCCATAGGCTGAGAAAATCCACGCAACCCCTTCCACCCCACCCAAAAAAAAAGTTTCAGAATTTAACAAAAACTGCCACTATTGTGAAAAAAAACTTCAGGACTTTCGTTTGTAGTTTTTTTTTTCTTTTTGGCCATAAGCCTATTTTTTTTTATTTTTAAACCATTAAAGTCGTGTTAAAACCATTAGCCAGAAAAGGGCTTCATTCAGTAAGTAAAATCTTTGCTTGAAAACATAAATAGGAGTGCAACGAAGCCATTACAATTATGATAAAATTAGGATTGAAAGAAAATTTGTATTTATTATTTATTAGCATGGCATGGCAGATGTAATGGGGGCCCCCTGTATGTCAGCACTCGTAGGCTACAGCATAGTTAGTCTACGCAGAAATCTGCTACTGCCAGGAGGCAGCAGTGGTTTCGGCTTCACCGAACTACAGCATAGGAGTCAGCCGAAACCGAAACTGAACTATAACTTTATGGCCAAAACAAGAACCGCAAATGTGGTGGTTTCGGTGCCGAAACTGAAACCGAAACCAAAATTCGGTCGATCCCTAAAAGACAGTGGAACAAAAGTAAACGAAAAACCTGTGACGAGAAATAAATAAACACTCACAGGCGTGTTCCAGAAATCCTCTCAAGTGTGAATGGGGCTAAATGTGAGTGTAAGGGTCAAAACGCATCTATAGAAATACCGTCAGATGTTAGGACACTCACATTCGCTTTTGTGGCTGTGCTGAAAATTGTTGACCCTTAACTTTAGATGTTTGCACTACATTTTCCCACTCACACTCACACTTGAGTTGATTTACGGAATACGGCTGTCAGTGTAGCATCCTGGGATGAGTTGCTCGTCAAACATGAACGTCGAATATGACGCGATTTACGTAATCGTTGCCATGTTTGCCGATGTTTGCACACGACGTGGCCAACGATTCCGTCAAAATCGCGTCATATTCGACGTTCGTGTTTGGCGAGCAACGCGCCAAATGAGTTGTTCATTCAAATCAAACCTCGAATATGACGTCATTATGACGCAATAGTTGCCACGTATGCACACGACTTGGCCAAGGATTCTGTCAGAATCGCGTCATATTCCGGGTTCGTGTTTGATGAGCAACTCGACCCTGATACTGCAGTCGCTGGGGGTGAGCTCCCGTTTCGCCAAATCCCATTTCGCCACACAAAAAAAAAGCAGATTAACAATTTTGCCCTCAGGGGCCTAAACGAAATTGACAAAATTTTACGTACACGAAATTTAATACCTTATTTCTACGTAATGGGGCTTTAAAAGGCAAACATTTAACGGAGATAAGCAGTGGTAGAATACGTCCAGTTGATTTATTAGCGTTTTGAAAACTGACCAATACAGACGGAAAAACGTGCGCTTTAAATATAATTGTGTAGAATGCTTGGGCGTCACTACGTCAATGCCAAGGTTCTCTTTTAAGAATAGTTAGTTATACACGTGATGGTTAACCTTTTCCAAACGGGAATTCCTGTCTTGCAGAATCCCGTTTCTCAGAATCTAAATATTCTTCAAAAACATTGAAGAAGTTAAAGAGGCATGCCTAATTGTTAGCAATTTCTGATTAGTCGTGGTTTCTGTTATGTGTGTAGCGTCAGCGAGCGCGGTAGCACGAGCGAGGCACGTAATTTGAAACAAATTATTTTGCAGATGGGAGTCTGCAAAACGGGTGTCTGTCTGTAAACGTCTGACCATTATCATGGTATTATCATGGTTCGTGCTTAAATGTTATCAATGTTTCGTGTGCCTAAAATTTCGTGAACGATATTTGGCGAAACGGGATTTGGCGAAACGGGATTTGGTGAAACGGGATTTGGTGAAACGGGATTTGGCGAAACGGGGCTGGCCCCTGAGGCAAAAGCTGTTAATCTGCTTCCCTTTTAGCGAAACGGGATTTGGCGAAACGGGATTTGGTGAAACGGGACGTAACCGTCGCTGGTGCACCCAGCGCAGTGTTTTGTATCTTTTTTTTTTTAATCGCCCTGACGGGTTTGAGGTCGAGACCAGGGAGTAAACAATAATGCGACAGAATCGAGTAGAGAGTCGGTCTGACCCTGACATACTTTTCACTCAATTGCTGTTTGTTCTCTAGGGGAAAGGAACACGCGACATGGTGGACGCCATCAAGCTAAAACAATAACAATTTTTAAAAAATATTTAAAAAAAAACCACCTTGGCTTTCTTGCTCCTAGTTGGAAACAACGGGGGGGAGGGGAGAACTAGCTGGGTGGGAGGGGAGAGCTCGGTGGGAGGGGAGAACTAGGTGGGAGAGGAGATGGGAGCTCGAAGGGGGATGCATCCACATTATGATAACCTATTCAACCAAAGGATTCGGATGGGAGAATACTATGTGTGAATAAAATAAATCCATACATTGTTCTCGTTTTTTTGTTCTTTTTTTTTGGCTTTACTACAAAAGGCTCTTTTAACCATCTACATGATAAGATCGTACAAATCAAGACTACTACTACTGTTAAGATTAATTAAGAACCAACGGCACCACACGCCTGGTAGGAGGGAAGCTTTTCAGGACAGCCTGTTTCTCAAAGGGGCATGAACGTGAACATCGAAGACTATGTAGTGGTGAGGGTTTCGGTCGCCTAGATTTCCCCTAAAACCAAGTCAGGATGGCTTCTTAATATTTTACTATTTTAATGTTTATTAATGGCGACCACGCGGTCTATTTGTTATTCCAATGAATTAGGGAAGAAACACAAACAACGGAGTTCACACACTTTTGGTAGATTAATTTTGTTACAACTGTATGAATTAGCTTAACTAACATTGTATTTTATATGAACAGTCAACTAATCCAGATTTAATCCCGTAATTATGTAACAGAACCTCCTATGACGAACGAGCAAACAGAACCTATTAACGGAACCTATTAACTCTTTATTAACTTTGGCTAGAATTTGTTATTAATAAATATGCAAGGATATGATTACGGCACTGTTGTACTTGCTTTTGGTATTGGACTTATAGCGGCCCAGGCCAAGAATCCTTCAGTTGGACCGGCATGGCCCGGCACGTCAAGGATAAGAACTCCTGCTCTCTCCCAATCACACAGAACAAACTCAACGTTGTCATCCAGTACCTTCCTAAAGCACCGAACAGAGCGAACAGAACGCACCACTGTTAGAGACAGTTTGGCTCCAAACTTGAAGTCGAGCATGCGCAGTGATGTTGCGTCAGCCGTTCATTACCTATACCTAAACTACAATACAGCTCAACAAGCTCAGCAGAATATTCGATACGTCATACCTTCACCGCGACCAGACCTGGCTAATGGATTTGACCAGGATTGGCTAACAGATGTGACCAGGCGAGAGCAATGCCGAATTGCGAACCATCTCAGGGAGGTGGTTTGCTGGGGCGGAGGTTTGAGAATGCACGAGCTAACAGTTTTGACGAAACAGATTCATCGCTGACGATGTTGACGTCAATCAAGCCACATCAACACGGGTATTAGCAGGGAATGAGCCAAACTGTCACCAACAGTGGTGCGTTTGGTTCCCTCTGTTTGGTCGTTTAGGAAGGTACCGAGAGAGGGATTGCTCAACTCAACTGGCCTCGATGCCAGGGGAAGGGAGGGGGGGGGGGGAAATCCAACTCAGCTGTGCATTACTATTGGTTTTTATACGAATGGGTGTTTAATTAGCAATATCCTTAACCTCTTTTCAATGTAGATGTCCGTTACCGTTTCCATCTGCTGCGAGACTTAACGCGTCACTTAGCGAGCGATAAGGCTGTCCTCCTGTCCGGGTTTTTTTTTTTCAGATTATTGCAGGGGTTACAGATCTGTGATAAGATCTAGATTTGGGGTTTGTTTAACACCTCTGTAATGTGTGGCGCAGTGGCAACCCGGACCACTGCACTGTGACTGAGGTTGGCGCAAATGACCTTGCTGTCGACGCGGCATTAAGCCTCATCCCGCTCCCCCCCCCCGCAATGTAGACCAGGTCAGCTCACTGGCTTGCATTTAGTTAACAGCTGCTCCAAGGAGTAGAACGCAGCATCATTACCATCTGGGTCACAACTCAGTTTGGCAACACGCAAGTCATTCAGGCGGACTTTGTTCTGACCACAAGAGTTCAAGTATTGGTGCAATGTTCCACTTTGAAAAATGGGTTCCGTTTCCTTATATTAATCCTGTCCTTCTTTCTCTCATCCTCATGCTTATTCCCACCTGGTGTGGGAAGTGGGTATAGGTTTTAATATTCTTAGCTAAATACAGATGCAAACCTACTTACGTTGCCTTTTGGACTTACATAATGTCAGACTGCATGAGCGCGGAACAGAACTCAAGACCTTTGAAACCAAAGGCAGAGGTCCGACTGCTGAGCCATACTGACACGGCATGGTTCGATTCCCCACTCAGGTAGTCTGACTATAAGTCCAAAAGGCAACGTAAATAGGTTTGCATCTGCATTTATTTG
>JAHWFP010262814.1:0-11933 GCA_023313725.1 Lithobius niger | reverse complement strand
GTTGCTGTAATAAAATAACAAGAGTTTCAAGATTAATTGTGGTTCTCATCTGTTTTTCTTTAAAGATAATTGTTGTGTTATCCAAGTCAGGGTTGTGCCCTGTTTTTATCTTCTGGGGAGTTCCCTGTATTGATACTCTGTTGAACAAGGGAATTAGTGGTGACATTTAAGTTTATATTAGAGTTATGGTAGTAATCCCAGAGACCTGATTCGAGCTTAGGGCAAAATTTCGGAACACTGAGTTGAGTGAGGGGGTGGGAACAAATTTAAGGTCCTTCTTTAAAAGGCTGGCTGCGTGATTGTCTAAGTGGTAGCTAAATTAGTTGTGTAACCAATAGTTGTTAGGGAAGGTATAGTGCACCTGGCCCGAGGAAGTGGGAAGCAAATGTGACAAATGCGAGTTAATGCGAGACTGCTGTGAGAATGCGAATTTATTACTTGACTATTAACCAGAATTGTTAATTTCGAGTCCAGTTTCTTTTTTTTTCGTGATGGGTGGGGTTATTATAAAAATACCCCTAAGTCTGGGGTAGAATTACATCAGAGGGGTAGGGTGAGAAAAAGTAGACCGGATTTCAGCATCCATCTAAGCTTGCCCCAAGAGTGAAGAGTCCAAATACCTCCCATTGCAAATGGGATGGATGCATGATAACAAAAACTCTTTACTCAAACATGAGTAGCTTAAGGCTGGGTAGAGCTGAACTTAGCCCAAAAAGGAAAAAGGAATAAGTGATAAACAAAACAGTAGGAGTTACAACAAAAGTATAGGAAGGAAACAATAAGGGTAAAAACTTCTCAGGACTTACATTAGATGTTAAGGAACAAGTGCCAAAGGCAACAACACCAGGCACAAGTGGAAAAGGACACTGCCTGACAGATATTACCACACACAAAAAAATTTTATTTTTACAAAAAAAGAGCAGAGAGCCAGAATTAATCTTGAAACTCTAATTATTTTATCGCAACACCTGTATGTTCACAATCATATTTTACCTGAGAACAGAAACATGAAAGAATACGTTCTGTAATAAAAAAAGTTGGGTCTATCCACGTTCAAATCCTGAATCCCCCCACCTGCTCACCTTGAGCAAATAATGCGCGAGGAAATCACCTGGCGTCACTTCCAACTCGCACTCGCATGGAAGAGGTCGTCTTGATGGACTTTCAATTGCATTTGCTGTTTCGGACTGCCATGCTTAGGATCTTATTTAAAAATTCATAAATTTATATTTACGAGTGTCTGCCATTAACATAATTCTTGTTGTACTTTTTTAAATTTTTGTACGATGTTTATGAACTACTTTCCTCACTTGATAACGGGGTGCACTTATTCCCAAAACGTCGTGTTTTACTGATTTACTTGTGCACTAATTGGCGATATTTTATCTATAAACTCATCCATTGCTGGTTTTGCTTATATTGCTTATATTTTAATGGTGGGATTGTCATGCGAAAATATATTTTTTGGACTTTTTTACTGATTATCAGAAAATCCTTCTGTACAAATAATGTTGTTTAAGTGACCGGTATGCACTTGTGTCCGGAGACCTACCCTTGCCTAAAAGTTAGGCATTTATCCAATGGTTAAATTACTGGAGAGTATGGGTTCCTCCTCATGAGTTCAGGTAGTCTACATTTTGTCTACAATATTGCATGTATCCAACAAAACTTCAGTCCACCTCCTCCCATATTCACCAACTTTAATAATTGTCCTTTTGTACGGAACATTGTAGCATATGTTTGAACTATATTATTCAGTCAATACACAGTATGTCCCAGAAGTTCCGTCCAGGTAACATAAGGCATTAAGACTTGGCTATAGGTTGCTGATAATAACATTTTCGTATGGGAAGTCACCTACGGCAAATCCGATGATGATATCCAAAATGACCTTGGAGGACCTCTTCAAGGTCATCCAATGTGTAATTCCAAACTACGCATGGTATGAGCATAAAGTAAATATAAAGTTCTCGGTGACCTTAGGACTAGCACAACACAGAAAGCAGAACAGAAATCGCGTACAAAACAAGGAAAATATTGGCAAAAGAAGGCGGGTGATACAGAGAAGCCATCTTTGGGTCAGCAGGAATTGCAGAAATAGGTCTAGTTGAACCATAAAGCAAAACAGCAACAAGGAAAGTAAGTAAACATTCTTTCCTTGTTCCAGTAATATTTAAAATAACTTAAGTGGCAGATTTAAGGCAAAAGTCCCGGGAGGGCTAGACCTGAAAGGGCCCATATTGTCCCCGACCACCCAAAAATAACTAACTGGGGCACCAATTTTTAAAGTTTACTTTCACTAATTAGCTCTTATAAGACAACAAAATAAACAAAATATCAAAAAAGCATGCTTATAAGTTAAAAAATATATGTCAATAAAGGGTGTTTATAAGTAAAATATGTTAATAAAGTGATTATTAAAAAGAGAATTTGTGGCTCCAGCCTTCTCACGTACAGCACAGTCCTGACTAGTAGGATTTACAATTTTCAATTAGGTGGATCTGAGAAGCGTAATTTTGAAGTCAAGGTGTTGCGTTAGGTCAGGGGGTTGGGGAGGTTGGATCAGTTTTTGGGGGGGGCAAAATGGGCCATTTCAGGGTTTGCCCTCCCGGGTCTTTTGGCTTAAATTTGCCACTGAAGTTTATTTCACAGTATTACCGGAATAAGGCAAGAATGTTTCTTTTCCTTGTTACCGTTTCGTTTGGTAGTTCAACTAGGCCTAGGCCTATTTCTTTAATTCCTGCTGTCCCAAGGATGGCTTCTCTGCACCACCCACCTACATTTGCCGATATCTCCCGTGTTTTGAATGATTTTTCTGTTCTGCTTTCTGTGTTGTACGAGTCGCACGATCCCACACAAATTTAAAATCTACTTTATGCCCATACCATGCGTAGTTTAGGAGTTACACATTGGATGACCTTGAAGACGATCTCCTAGGTCATTTGGGATATCATCATCTGATTCGCCATAGGTGACGTCCTGTATGAACATGTTATTATCAGCTACCTATATAACGCCCTATTTCACCTCGATGGGACTTCTGGGACGTACAGTATAATTATCTACAGTATATCTATATCTTAAATCTCGTTTATATCATATTTTCAATGGTCCTATAACCAAATACATACTAATCTGGCATATCTTAGTTATCTAATCTGTTTTTCTTTTTTATTGCAAAATAATATCTCATTCATTTTATGTTACATGTTTCATCTTATACCTCATGTTTCAAGTTTATCTCATGGGCTGTGTACCTCATGTGTTGCACATATTTATCTATAGGCTATCCTATCGCATATATCTCAAATAAATCAACTGTCATACATCTATTCATGTGAATATCATTCATTAAGATCAAATTTCTTGTGTAGCATTTTCGTTATTGTATCATACAACATATAACGTTCAAACAGTTCTCAAAATCTCAACCGGAATCTCAATCAACTCATATCTGGTACATTGATAATATTTCTATACATTTGATATTTCTCAGTATTTCGTTTAAGTCATTACCTCGTGCATCTCATATCTTTGACTCGTTTACCATTTATCTCAGATAGTGTCACGATTCTCCACTTACATTTTCATAAAATTTAGTTTTTTCCCGCAAACCATATGTACATAAAATAACTCAATTCTCTTGTACATTATTTTGAATCAACTTTCATTTAATTTCATTATCGAAACCATTCATAAAATTTTAATTTCATTGTATTTAATATTATACACGTAAATAAATCCACTGCTGATTAAAAGTAGTTTTTTTTTCAGTTACTGGCACAGGATAACAGCAAACTCCTTTTAAAGAGATGTTAGAAGTAAGCTATCAAATGCGTCCATTCTAGACAGTATCCATACAAGCAGAACAATGTAATAAACTTAAATATAAAGTTCTACTAATAATAAAGAAAGACCAATGTTCAATTTTCACACATATATGCATTCTTGTGTAAAATGTAATGCTCATGGTCTTACTTGGAACCTATCTTTTGAAGAATGTTTTTGTTACTTATATGAAAACAACAAAAGATTCCATAAACAGATTTATTTGTACTTACAATCCATGATGTTGCAATCACATCTTGCTGTATCTACCAACAGTACGAAGGTACCCAAAAAAGCAAAAATAAACTTCCTCTCTGTCAAGAAAATAAAACATTCATTAATAGGTAAGCTTGAATTTGTCTTCATAATTTTGCAGTTTGAGAAAAAATACAAGTACAGATTTGTTGCAGTAAATGATACAACATCCAGAACATAATATTTGTAAAAGCTATTAGGTTTTCTTGTTGCATCAACACAATTTATTCCATCAGATAATTTAGGAGAAAGAATATTGATTTTTCATAATATAGGTATTAAAAAACGCTTAGGCGTATAAAATACAGGTGTAAGCCTAAAAAAACTGATTGCTAAAAAGTCACAGATACAAGAAGTAAACCATCAGCGTCGCACTAATATGTGTGAAAGAATCTCCAACGTCCCAAAAAACGAGCTGGAGTTTGAGGGAGGGGGGGCACAGAAGAGTGCTGTGTGGGTTGCTAAAGGGCTGCTTGGGGGTGGGTGCTGGGGGATATTGGTGGTATTTTATGTGGGTCCACGATGATTCGATTTGTACTACTAAGAAAGACTTTTGTACCAAATTTCATGTATTTTGCAAGAATTTGTTAATCCACTTAATATCTGCCCAGTGCTCTACAATAATAAACGTTCTGCCGACAAGAATACTGTAGTAACATTACAATTACGTTCAAAAGACCTTTGAAGCTAAAAAATTAAATTCAGTTCATTGGGTCGATCTCTACGTGCAAGCAAAGTTTTGAGCCCATTAGCTTTCCGCCATGAGAATTGTACTTACATTAAAATAGCATTCGAAAGGTCCTAGGCCTTCGTCACACCTACGTTTTAAGGTATAGAACTTGAAAATCGGTTCACTGGTTCGACATCCAGGAGAAGAAAAGAGTCCCAACAATCACCACAACAATAAGAAATAGCCAAAGTGTGGACGACGAACGGTACTATTATTATCATTAAAATTCGTAATGCAGTGAAATAGTCACAACACGAACCCAAATACCGAAGTTCATTGGTGTATGTCAACTTTGGGTGAAACTATAGGATTTCAAAGTTGGACGTTTAACACGGAAGTTCATGTTGAGGCTTACACAAGATCCGCGAGGTCCTTGAAAAGTTAAAAGACATGGATTACTCCAGATGACTTATCTAAAAGGCTCTCTTTATATATTGTATCTTCAGGAGAATGAGATTTGGTTACATAACTGTTTCTGGCTTCTGTTGGCAGTTCAAGATTATCATTAGTCGTTATAGTCCAGTGCCATCTCAAAAGAGCTTGTTTGGAGTTATATACGACAGTTTTCATTCGATTCTATCCGTAAAATGACTGCAGTATCCAAATCTGGATAATGCCACCTTGGCATCCTTGAGCATTTTGTTAAAATCCAAGATGGCGGCCATAAATGTAGCTTATTTTCATACTTTTTTACTATACAGCCGAATACATGCATTATTTGAAAGGAAGATCTGTTAGGAAGTTGGAGAACATAGTATTTGTACCTTTCATGTCCTAAGTTTGAACGTCGTAAAACTATAAATAACGGAGCTTTGACCCCGGGAAATTAGTAAAAATTCCAAGATGGTAGCCTAACTTAGATTTTCGAATTCAAAGTGCTATTGTGAGCTCTCTAATACCCCGAAATGGACATGCTTAGGCTTTTCTGAAAGGTGGGGATCTATTCTATCCAAACCGAAATCGTTAAAGTTTGGTAGGGACCGTCCTATGGTCATTTAGAAATGAAGAGCTACTGACGTAACAGCGAAAGTGTATGTTGATTTTGTAATTCAAAGTGCTGTTGTGAGCCCTCTAATACCCCGAAATGGGCATGCTTAGGCTGTTCTGAAAGGTGGAGATTTATTCTATCCATCAGTCTTAATCTAAATTGTTTAACTTAGATGCAAATACAAATATTAGCATTGCAATGGCACTAGCCAATACTCCAATTACAGCTACACCTTAAAATGGGCGTAAAACAGTCCCTATCTAAATGAAAAATTTTCGGTTATGATTGATAGAAAGAATAGATCCCCAATTTTCAGAAAACCTTAAGCATGTTCATTTCAGTGTATTGGAGGGCTCACTATAGCAATTTGAATTCGAAAATCAGCATACACTTTTGCCGCTACGCCATTAGCTCATCTTTAAGTGAGCGTAGGACGGTCCCTATCAAACTTAAACGAATTTCGGTTTAGATTTATAGAAAGAATTGATCACCACCTTTCAGAAAAGCCTAAGCATGTCCAATTCAAGGTATTGGAGGGCTCACAATAGCAACTTTGATTTCGAAAATCAATATGCACTTTCAGCGCCACGACATTAGCTCTTCATCTTTAAACGAGCGTAGGACGGTCCATATAAAACCTAAACATTTTCAGTTAGGATTGATGAAAAAGAATAGATCTCAACCTTTTAGAAAAGCTTAAGCATGTCCATTTTGGGGTTTTAGAGGGCTCACAAAAGCACTTTGAATTACAAAATCAACATACACTTTTCCCGCTACGCCATTAGCACTTCTTTTTTAAATGAGCATAGGACGCTCCCTATCAAACCTGAACAATTTCGGCTTGAATTGATGGAAATAATAGATCCTCACCTTTCATAAAATCCTAAGCATGTCCATTTCGGGGTATAAGAGGGCTCACAATAGCACTTTGAATTCGAAATTCGAAGTTTTAGGCCGCCATCTTGGAATTTTCTGTGGTCATATCTGTTATTTATAGTTTTACTACGTTCAAACATGGGACATAAACGGTACCAAATACGCTGTTCTACAACTTCCTAACACATCTTTCTTTCAAAAAATGCATATATTCGGCTGTACAGTCAAGAAAACATGAAAATAACCTACAGTTATGGCCGCCATCTTGGATTTTAACAAAATGCTCAAGGTTGCCAAGGTGGCATCATCCATATTTGAATTCAGCATAAAATTTACATATAGAATCGATGGAAAACCATTGTATATACCTTCGAACAAGGTTTACCACAAGACCAGCACTTTGGCACTGGACTATTACTGAAATTGGTTGCACTGCAATCAACGCTCAACAACTACCATGCTAGTGGTCCGCCCGCCAAGTTTAATTGTCACACTTCATAATAAGAAAGTCTTGACCAGGAGTGGTTAACACTCGTTAAACCCTTTGAACCCTTTTAGAAAGTCTTGTAGAATTCCTGCATTGTTGCATTTAGGCCTCTAGCTTTGGTACCTTAACAGACAGACACCAGAGCTGATCGTATGCGGTGAAAGGGCTTTAAAATTTTTGAAAATGGGCAGTATTTGTTCCCTAACAAGCAATATTCGTATCTGAACCAAGTGCATAAACTGTTTCAATGTAATAAAAGTGGATGAAGATCGTTGATTTCAGCTGACTACTGACCAATATTGTATACTGGCTACTGACTAATTCCTCATATAAAATAATTTATGAGACAAACACGAATTTGGTAGTCAACACCTTTTACCTCCAATAGGTGCCTATTATGGTTTGACGTTTCAGAAAGCATTAACTAAAAAGATTGAAACCATATGTAATGCTTTTTTCTGTATGTTCGAAAAACACCACCGGTGGTTAAAATAATCATCACTCTTTCAAAGGTTCAAAGGGTTTTGTAGCGAGCATTAACCACGCCATCGTCATTAGAACGGGAGGCAGGCAGTGCTCATTAGAGTTCGTTTGCGTACGAGAATTTTCAAAAACTGGACTGGAGGCGGAGGAGCGGCTAACAATATGAAAATGTTACGTGTAACAATGGTGCAATAAAGACGTGAGGCGCACAAGATCGGGTAAGAGATCACGTTTTACTTTTTTTTACTTTTAATTCATTACACGAGCATACAGACCATAAGTCATACGCTCGACGCTAAGATCCTAACCTAGACCTTGACCTACAACTTGACCTATTAAGTGACACATACATACATACATACATACACACATACATTTATATAAAATTTTACTCCGTACTCGCCCGAACTTCTCTGAGTTACTTCCGAGTCCGGCCAAACCTCGAACAACTCGTTGTTGAGAACCAACGTGAAACGGTCCTGATTTTCTCTTAAATCTTCAAGAATTAAACCGTAGGGTGCAATGTCCTTAATTGTGAGGCCTTACGGCCGACACGACTAAATAGCCTATTTAGGTCTTGAATAAGGCCTTCAGGAAGCCAGTTGATTTGTTTCCGCGATTGTTCGCTACGATATTGTTTATTGTTTCTTTAATTAGAGTCTAAAAGGCCTCAAAGCCGTACACTCTTTACTATGTTAAACCTAAACCTAAACCTAACTTAACCTAATCATACACCACTACGATATTGTATCTGCCTGCAACAATGCAAAAGCATCTGCCCATCTAGATGACACATGATAAATCGAGACACACGCTAGTACGTTGCCATAAAATAATATACATGGGACGAAGTTTGTAGAGAACATGAACCTAATTGTGCATTTCTAATGCTCAGTTTTTTTGCAAACGAAATTGGGTGGACAGTGTAAATACTGTACAAATGGTAGACCAGACCGTAGCAATTACAAAAAAAGAAGAGAAAAAAGGCCAACAAATCACTGAAGAAAAAACGGCTTAGCCGTTTAGAAAAAAGGATTAGAGCTCGTATACCCATCCTCACGGCTGTCAAGGAGCACGAATAAAAACGGATTAGATTTCACTCGAACGCAACAAACTATAATTTGAACTCCAATTCCAGGGAACAAGGATTGTGCCATTCCAGCCTCCATGCACACGCATACATGTACATCACTAATGAAACAAACAAAACGAATGGATATTTTACACAAAAAACAAACACTCAACAATAAAACATATACACGCACATGCAAGAGAACGAAAACACAAACCCACAAACACATGCAAAACAGAGGCTATAAACAGCAAAACGCATGCAAAATTGAAAGATTAAAAATACATAAACAGAATGAACGCGTAATTACTCACACGAACTAGAACTAAAACAAAAACCATAAACACGCAAGCCCAAAAAAAACTGCTTTAAATAAGAGTGTTTGTTTCAAAAATTATAAATGCACACTGTCACTCACACGAATCAGACTTAAAATGTAAAACGCAGACAAATTTAAAAAAAATACCTGAATAATACACAAATTAGGTGCATGCACACGCACAAACATTAAACATTTAAAATGCACACAGTGTTCACTTTCTTACGTAACCAATGAGTAAAACGAATCCTTGTTTCTTGGAATTGGAATTCAAATTATAATTCGTTTCGTTCGAGTGAACTCTAATCAGTTTTTATTCGTGTTCCTAGGCAGCTGTGAGTAAGGGGATACGAGCGATAATCCTTTTTTTTGTTCAGTTATTCTTATTAGTTAACGAATGACAATACAAACTGAATACCATAAACTAATAAACAAAAACGGAACGTTAAATGTTTAGGGTAAGGGTCTAAAAGTCAAAACCTAGAAGGAACACGGACAAGCTTTGACAGTCAGGGTCTAGGTGTAAAATTTTGTAAGAGGCTGGTAAGCATTAGACCCTTACTACCGTTGGTTAGCTTAGTTTTAGTCTATTGGACAGAACGTGTGTATGAACGGTTGTAGCAGGTTTTCTTTGTTCTTAGAATATATTTATGGAACTTTAAGAACATAATTTTCTTGTGAAGTTTGGCATTTTGTCTTTTGATGCTTTAGAATTTTTTATTAAATTTCGTAGATTTACGGTAGAGGATAACCAGTAATGCTCTCTGTTGCGAATACCTTGCCATGTTACTAAATCGAAAAATAATTTTCAACATAAAACAATGCAGCAAACGTATACCATACTACCACTGGATCATCACGTGGGTCATTGTAGGAGGATTCCCAGTTTTTCGTCAAAATCTATGTATTTCTGACCACCGGGTAGTAAGGGTCTAAGGCTTACCATCCTCTTACAAAATTTTACACCTAGACCCTGACTGTCAAAGCTTGTCAAGAAAATAGAAGCGCTACTTAGTGTTGACGGTTGAATGCTAATCAGCAAACGCTTTAATTTATATGATTGAGTCCACACTCCAGCAAAACTAAAAAAAATAATATCTCCGTTCCTATTCAATATTTTTCAACCAAACTTAGCCAGATATATATAACTGGCAAAAATAAATGCCACCCAAAAAAAATACAAAACACGTAACATCTAAAACAAAGCCCACCAGGGTGAAAGAATATGTCAAGGTTCAGCCAACGAAAGGAGTGATATCAGAACGAAATCTGCTTCTGCCAAGTTGCTACATTATTTGCTAAGCTAATACCACCAACTATTACTTTACACGTTAAATGAAAAACTTGACCATTGCTGCAGGTTGAAGAAATTGTCACAGTTTTCATTTAACCTTTGATCTAATAGTCTGGTGCAATGAAATAAAATAAAATCTCGATGCTTTAGTGCTGCTTTGTAAACGATGCTTTGTGTTGTAGCTTTGTGCAGTAGCTTTGTTGTCTGCGTACGGCTTTAGCTTTAAGCTCCTGAATAAATTTAAATTCAAATTCTAAACAGCAAACGCTTTAATTAAATGATTGAAGTCCTCACTCCAGCAAAATTTTAAAAAATAATACTTCCGTTCCTATTCAACATTTTTCGACGAAATTTGACCAGATAGTAGATAACTGGGCACTGGCAAAAATAAGATGCACCAAAAAACCTACAAATAAGTGATATCTGAAGCACAACCCACCACTGTGAAAGAACCCGCCAAGTTTCAGTCAAAGTAGTGATGTATGAGAAAAAATAGCTGTAGCTAACTTGCTACATTAGTTGCCAAGCTACTGCCACCAACTATTACTGCACACGTTAAATGAAACATATGAATGTTTCCAACGACAATAATTGTAATACGCCTTTGTACACCGAAAATATATAAACACGCCTTTGTACAGCAAAGTAGAAATCGTTAGCCCGCCAGTTTCTCAATTTTGTTCAATATTTAACCGAGGTTTCACTAATCCTTTAATTTTAATCATCTACAGTGACAGAACCTTTAGCCAGCGGTTTAATATTAAGTTGTATATTCGTGAAACATTGTTTTAACCGTCATAAGTTACGTTTACAGTTTGCGCACACTGGCAACCAAACGATGTTGACCCATGAACCAGACTCAATTCACTTTCATGTGAATATTTCTACCGTAAAAAAATAAACGCGCTTTTGTACAGCAAATTTGAAGCCTTTAACTCGCTGGCTTTGTCATTTTTTTCAATATTTAACCGAGTTTCACTAATAGCCTACCGGTATTTCAAATGTCCACTACGACAACCCGGGAGAAGCCGGCGTCTTTCACAGTGCAGACAATACGTCGGAGGAAAGGGAGGGAGGGGTAGAGGAGGAAAGGAGAAGAGAGTATGATTCAAACATGAAAAAATAGGGAGTAGAGATCGTGGGGAAACGTATGTATTTGTTCCAATGTAGCAACAAAAATCCCCCCCCGCCCAAAAAAAAAAACATGGCGTGGTGGCATGAGTATAACACTTTTCTTAACTGTACCAATTCTACACCGTTGGGTTTACTAATTCTTCGTAGGCGTCGAACGATGCGTTTAAAACTGCATCATCCAGTAGTTCCCACACATCACCCTCCGAGAATTGCGTGCAAGGTCGTAGGAAGCGGCAAGGCTGGCGCGGCATTTACCGTGCCACTTTTTGGTGTAGAGTTTTAAAATACCACATATTCAAACCCACACAATGCGGCTGCTCTTGTCAACTCTTTGAAGCGGCGCTGTAACACGCGTGTGGCTTTGCTGTCGAGCTTTGATGTGCAGCGCCTGTCCCGCTACCATAAACTGAGCACAGCACATCTTCTATTTTCCCAGGCTTAACTTACAAAGAACAGTGAGTCTTACA
>JAHWFP010262793.1:0-10210 GCA_023313725.1 Lithobius niger | reverse complement strand
TAAACCAAATTTGGAATCTAGCCTTGACTAGTCAAGGCCTGTCTAAGTCCAAAAATTGTGAAATTTAGTCCAGCCAAACCCGAGATACAGAGAGGGGCCAAATAGACAACTTCTTGTTCTTGGTCTTGGTCTTGTTCTGGGGATGTACCTTTCGTCTGTCCTCTCTACAGGTCAAACTATTTGTCCTGTAAAGCTGGTTCTTAGCTCATTTTACAGGTATTGCTCCGTAGATGTGCCCTTTCCATAAGGCCTTTTCTAATTGGTCAAGTGGTATAGGGGTTACGGAGCATTGCATTTTTATTGTGAGCCCTGGCCCTAAGCCATGCACCCACTCCAAAACAACATTACAATACCTATCAACAAGCAACACTAAGACCACTACCACAGAAACCACAAAAACCACAGAAACCACAAAAATCACTCAAATTGCCGGTTACTTCCTATACAAACACAAATTCAGTAATAATTCTGATTTACAGGGGGAACAAACAAAGGATGACTCAAATGATGGAGCGCGTTGCCTTAACAAATTTCGCAATGCTGCTGAGCCGAACTAAATCCTCTGCACGCCCAGTGACTGCAAGTAGGTCATCTGCTGTTGTTCCGTTCTTAATCCAAAGCGATAGTATTTGCCGTTCACTCTGCCATAAGGGACAGTGTAGCAACAGATGCGAGACAGTGTTCTCTTCACCACACAAACAGGCTGAAGTCTGGGTCCAGCCCACTCTTTTCCTATGTGACTGCAGCAAACAATGTACAGTCCTCAGCCGTGAGACTAATCTGGCTTTCCAGTAGGGCAGAGCATTGAGAGGTGACTCACAGGCACTAGTCTGACAGATCCGGAACAGTGCCCTACCTGTCTGCGCATTTGCCCATTCCAAATTCCAGCGCTTCAACGTCCAGGATCGGAGCTTATTTTTTGCTGTCGCCATGGAAGGCGTTATAGTTATGATCTTATCACTCAGCATGCAAGCTTGTTTTGCCATCTCATCTGCTTCCTCATTGCCTTCGATACCAGTATGCCCTTTTACCCACTCAATTGCTGGAAAACCAGATTGTAATGCAGTCCATAGCTTCCAGCAGATACTGTACTGCAACGGATCCGATACAGACAGAGATGCTATCGCTCCTCTCAGCGCCATAACTGATGCTCTCGAGTCTGTAAGGATCCTGAAGTCTAGAAGCTCATAGTCGGTCGCAATATCAAGAGCTATGGATATTGCTGCCATTTCACAAACATAGCTCGATGAGACATCAGTAAAGCTTCTCTGGAGCCGCAGTTTCAGGTCTGGTATCCATACTCCAATTCCTCCAGTCATCGTTTCCGCGCGAAAAGATGCATCACAAAAAATACGGCACGCTTGTACACTCTTCCTAGTGAACACACTATCTAATTCAGGGCACCATACCAACGGGCAATGAGGATGCACAGATGTGATACTCAGAAGTGGACAAAGAAAAGGATCACGAAGAAGATTCACCCCTCGGCCTGCAACACCAAGCTTCTCACACTCCTCTACATTCAGAGAAATGTAATCATACAGAATCTTCGAGACAGGGTCCTGTGAGCCTCTACAGATATTCCGTAGGCACAGCATCACTACCCCATCATCAGCCCGAAGATGTACTGGTGGATCACAGGCCTCCACCCAGAGACTCTGTACTGGAGTTGTAACAAGACAACCTGTCACTGTTCGTAGACTCTCATTAATGACAACTTGTAAACTGTTCAGTTGCCGTTTTGCTCCTGCAAGGAAAGGGAGGTGGAAATCTAAGGTTGCTCTAACATGTGCACGATAAGCTGCTAACAGGTGTTTTCTTGGAATGTCGTGGTAGTGTGTCAGTGCTTGCAAGACTGGAAGGCGGAGCTCCAACCTCTCTCTCAGAACTCTTGTGTGCTCTGTCCACCGTAGACCACTATCTAACCAAACACCAAGATACCTCACGCAGTTCGTTGGGTGGATTAAAATCCCTCCTACCTTAATCTGCAGTGAGGCACAACATACGTTTCTGATGCGAGAGAATAAAACCATCTCAGTTTTCGCTGGTGACAACGAAAGACCTCGTTTCGCCAAGGCATGCTCAATACGCTCTACAGCGCCCTGGGCAAGCCTTGCTAGTACGTCAGTGTCACTTCCAACAAACCACACTGCCACATCATCGGCGTAACACACAATGTTCATATGATACCGCATCTCTTCCAAAACTTCATTTATGGCAATTGCAAAAAGCACTGGACTGAGACAGCTACCTTGCGGCAGCCCTCGGTCAGTGCTTTCTTGAGAAGACCAGTAACCATTAACTTTTGTCGCAAACACTCTCTTTGCAAGGAGAGCTAGCACAGCACCAGACAACTTACTCCCAACACCCATGCTGGTTAAGAATGCTTCCACCCAAGCCATGCTTACAGTGTCATACGCTGCTCGTATGTCCAAAAATACAGCTACAACCACGAGACCATGTGCCCAAGCCTCTCTAATACTGGTCAGGAGATATAGGATTGCGTCCTGCGCGCTCCTCCCTGACCTGTAACCGAATTGGATGTTTGACAGACAGTTGTAATATTCCATGTGCCAATTTAGACGGTAGACTAGCATGCGCTCATATACCTTGCGTGCACAGGAAAGCAGCGCAATTGGTCTGATTCCTTAGATCCGAGCGTTTGCTGCCTCGTTTGTGAACTGGTATTAGAACAGTAAATAGCCATGATGGAGGCAGCGGAGCACCATCATAAAGCTCTTGCAAATACAGAAGGAAGTTCGAAGTGTCCCGATTTGACAGAGAGCCTAGGTTAGCGTACGAAACACCATCTATACCCGTAGCACTCGTTGGCTTACATTTGGCTAATGCCCTGCGAAACTCAGAAATATGAAAAGGTCTATCAGATTCAGACCCTTGTAACGATATGAACGTGACAGTTGGCGGTTCCGCACCACTCGGTAACGAGTATACAATCGCAAATCTCGCATTAAATGCATTAGCCAATGATTCACCTGTTAACACTGTGCTACTCGGATCTCCCGACGGTAGCAGCTCATAAGCAGTGCCTTTAGCATCTTGTGGTCGAAGTGCATGCCATGCCTGCGTTATTGTGCCAGTGGAGGCAACCGCAGCGCAAATCCTTATGCCGTACTGGGCCTTTTCCTTACGCAATATGTATGCTGACTCTTGCGCCGTACCTTTGTAAATGAGCCACGTTTCGTCATTTGGGCAGCGCTTCCATCGGCGATACGCAAGGCGCCTATCTTTGACTGCCTTAGTGCACACAGCAGTCCACCAAATTGGTTTAGCACGCCCTGTCCGACAGTGCAACTTCTGATTCTTGACAGGAACCAACTTGTTGCACCAGTCGCTGAAATTTCCATTGTCTACATTCGGTCTCTTGTTCTTAGGAAGCTTGGATGACGTAAAATGGCCAATAGTAACTGGAACGAGAGCAATCGGAAAATGATCGCTTCCTCGAAGATCATCGGAGACAATAAAGGTGAAGGCGTCAGCAATCTCTGGTGAGCAGAGAAAGAGATCAATCGCCGACTCTTGCTGCCTTCCAGCTTGCATGCGCACAAATGTTGGCATTTTATTGTGAACCACTGCCAGACCTAAAGAAGTAATAACCTGCACGAGCCGACGACCCCTTGTATCACAATGTGTAGAACCCCACGCAAAGTGATGCGCATTGAAATCGCCAGCAATTATGCAAGGTGGCTGAAATTGACTCAACCATGTCTGCCAAGTCCCACCAAGAACTCGTTGTGAGGCATGTAAGAAGACCACAGTCACCCACCTGTTGCTCATCCACACTTTGATAGCACATGCGTCTATTTCACGCACACGCTTAAAAACTATGCTAAGGTACGGTACTTTCCATTTGATAAAAATTCTAACTTTAGAATTCGAGTGTGATGCAATACAATCTACTTTCGGGATGCCTGGTATGGTATTGCTAGCATACGCTTCCTGCACTCCTAAAATGTCAACATGCCCTAACAAATTTTCTATTTCGTGTATTTTACCATTTAGGCCTCTTGCATTCCATGACCCTAGCGCAAAAGGGCAAACGAATTTAAGTTAGGTTAAATTACACTAGACCTTGTTTGTACAAAATTTGCCTACAACACATTTTACTCACATTGACTCATCCTTCTCTATTCCCACCCGCAGAGCAGCTGACTCTGATGCTTGCACGGCTTTTGTCACAGCAGCTGCAGATTGACTCATTGTATCTTCAAATAATTCTTGTTGCAACTGCAAACCTTGTACTTCACTTTCACATGCACTTGTACTTGAACCTAAACTTATCCTTAGAGAATCAAGGCTTTGATTCGGACTAAGGTACAGCTCTTGGACAGGTAACACTGATGATGTCTCGTGCTCCAACACAGCTGACTCTACACGTGACGTGTTTTGGAGCTCATTCAGCATCACTTCTCCTGTCACATCTTTGGACATATGTTTGCCTCACACATTCTTCTTCTACTGGTTGCTTCTTTTTTCGTCTATTTGCACGCTTCCTCTTGCTTGGTGGCGCTACTAACTGCATTCCCTCTGATTCACTGCTAGTGCCTTCGATGACTTCGCCCGTGCATGTTGTTGTTGCGTTGGTACCGACTGTGCTTGATGTAGACGGAGCTGCATGCACTGAAATATTTGGATGCTCTTCTACTAGATGCACTATTGGGGTCGTTGAAGCTGCTTCAGTAAGTACGCCTTGCTGCTGTTGCTTCGCTACACCATTTGACTCAGCACTACAGACTGGTACAACATTACTCATTACGCTGTTCTTTTGCGCTTCAGCAATCGATTGGGCACGCAAATGAGGACATAAATCGCGCGGGTCACGGTAGCACCCGCACACGCCGCACTCCACACTCGCGCATGCGCGGCTGAAGTGCCCACGAATTCCGCAACGCAGGCGACGTGGCGCGCGGTCTGCCACCACAACCAACGCAGGAATTCCTCGCACATACAAAATTTCAGGAACATCGTCCATCGTGACAGTTTCACGAAGCTTAATTTTCACGAGACGCACACCTAAATCACACACATATCGCCCTCCTGCCGTCAATTTTTCAAACGAGTGAGACATTAGGTCTCCAAAACGTCTAACTGCCGCACTGACATCTTGATTAGTAACTTCGTATGGAAGCCAGTGCAGCTTGGCTTCTATTAAATCCTCATGAAAGTCACAGATATCAACTTGGAAACCATTTATTTTCACTGTAGCCTGGAGTAGCTTGCGTTTCGCTGCTGCATTTTTCAGAACAACCTGGAAGACGTGGCCAGCCCTAAGGTTGCAAACAGCTTCTACAGCATCCGGACCAACTACCGCCGCCGCAGCTGAATGGATCTGTATCGATAAGTACGGACGTCCAGCCCCATGGCACATAAACACAACCGATCGCACCATTTTAACGTTATTAAGACTGCCTTCGTATAGGCGTTTTAAGTTCATCACTTGACGTGAGTGCTGCCTCGGTCTCGCTTGCTGGTCTTCTCCATTACGTTCATTCCGATCACTACGAAAAATTTCACGTACATAAGTCAAAGTATCTTGCTTATCTTGATTTACCGAGTTTGACACAACACGGCTGTAAGAACTTTAGCTTTGTCCTTTTCAACTCCTTTTTCACATCCCTCGTTTGCATTTACACCACTGCTATTGCCATTATCACCATTGTCCTTATTGTTACAATTTACTTCATTGTTGTTGCTACCCTTCTCTTTTCTGCCATTTTCAACATTCTCCATGTCAATATCTTGGTATTCCTCTTCTAGTCCAAACTGAAGTAAATCCTCAATCGATATTCCTCTCCGTCTGGCTTCTACACAGACTGCATTAAAAATTCCTCTCGTAACTTGCCCTGACTGAATGTCCTTATCAGTAATTATCCCATTTTCTCTGCATTCACATAATAACTCATAAACGTCGGCCACCATTGCCCTGAACGACCAGATTGATTGTTTTACATTGTTTTAAACATTGTTATTATGCAACAATGCCATTTAGCAAACGCCAGCTGCAAGATATAGACTGAAGATTAAAGAATTTGTTTCTATTGTTAACACTAGCGATAACCAGGTTAGTAATGGCCATAATAGCTATTTACCGAGCTAAAAGGCGGCGCAACAAAACAAACAACAAATTAATTATAAAGGTGTCACACATACCCCACCCCTTATCTACCACCACACCTATTTAATACAATACTCAAAGTAACACGGATTAATAAACCAAAACGTATCGTTAAAAGTTAAAAGGAAGGGTCTAAAAGTCAAAACCTGTAAGGAACACGGACAAGCTTTGACTGTAAGGGTCTAGGTGTCAAATTTGGCCAGTAAGACGCTGCTAAGCATTGGACCCTTACTACCCGGTGATCATGTTAATGACTTAGTAAGGAAAATTGGTAATTAGCCAACAGCGAAAATCATATACTAGAAATAACGTAGTTCAGTAAGCCACCTTTATGCACTTACGTTAAATCAGAGTGGCATGACCCGGATTCGAACCGGCTACCCAGTTTGCCCCCAGATCACTTGCATAGCGCCTTAATCTCCGATGAAACGTAAGTGCACAAAGGTGGCTTACTGAACTACGTTATTTCTAGTGTATGATTTTCGCTGTTGGCTAATTTCCAATTTTCCTTAATATTATTTCCAGCGATTTATGTCTATTTATTAATGACTTAGTAACTCAGACAGAATGGGTGTACACGCTTACGCTTGTAGCAGGTTGTCTTGCTTGGAATCGCTGCCATGTTACCAAACCGGAAATAAATGTCAACCTAAAGCAAAGTAGGAAACCCACACCCCCACTATCATTGGATCATCACATTGGTCTTTATAGGACGATCTCGAACAACTGTTCCTCAAAAACCGGGTAGTAAGGGTCTAATGCTTAGCAGCGTCTTACTGGCCAAATTTGACACCTAGACCCTTACAGTCAAAGCTTGTCCGTGTTCCTTACAGGTTTTGACTTTTAGACCCTTACTTTTAACTTTTAACGATACGTTTTTGTTTATTAATATAAATATGCTTAGGTTGGGTAAGCAAATTCATCATTATGAATTATGCACTACAATGAAAGAGGGCGAGCGACCAACAATGTCAAACAAACGGGTGTGGCCTGTAACAATCGAAATATTGCTTTAATACTGAGACCTCTTAGAGCAGACTTGAAGAGTTTCAAAGTTGGTTCAGTAACAATCACTGCATGCGCGACCGTTGTTGGATTTATTGCGCTTGGTGTCAGAACGGAGAAACGGGCAATTGAGCGTCCTCCATTGAAAAAAGGCAAATCAGCAGGGGTTAAAATGGAGGGGGAGCAGAGACGGGGGATGGGGTACCCGGGTTGGGGACGGGGAAGGCGGTGCGGGACGAGAAAGGGGTTGGGGGCATGGGGGAAAATCAGACCATACAACTGGGTAGGCCGCAGGGGGGTTCGGAGGAGGAAGCAGGGGGCAGCCTTTTCATTCCTTACTGCCCACTACAGTATTTCGCTCAGGTATGCGGGAACCGGCTAGACCGGCGTATGTTACGCTGGGGGTACGGCTAGTAGCTTTTAAAATAAAACGGCAGGTATGACAACCACAAAACAAACGGAAAAACTAAATTAGAAAAAATGTTTCACCAAAGCAACCATTCAGTCTAATTAACACAACTCCGCAACAAGCTCAACACACCACAGACAGTAAAATGAAATATTACAGCTAACATTCAGTCAAGCTCAACATATACAAACACACATCAAAATAAACTAGAATTTAAAAGAAATTTCACCAAAAACAAACATTCAGTCAAGCCAAAACAGTTATAAAAATTAAGAAAAATTATAAAAAGTTAATTTTTCCGGCCCTCAGACAGGCCGGCTAAAAATTGTTTCTATGGGTAGGAAAATACATTACCTGTTATATTCGCATAAGTTCCTCGAACGTTGCTGTTTCCCTGGAGGTTTTTCGGTGCTGAGTAGCGGCCGGCATTTCTAACCCAACTGCGCAACTCATCTGCGCAGCTCCTCTCTATATAAAGCGCCGGGTCGCGTTCATTCCTCATCATTTTGCGTCTTGATATGTCAGGTGATGACTCGAGGGGAGGTAGGGTGGGTTTGGTTATGTATTTTCCTAGCAATAGAAACAATTTTTAGCCGGCCTGGCTGGGGGCCGGCAAAATTAACTTTCTATTGCTGGAAAATACGATAACCTGTTAATTTTTGCATTAACAGTTGAAGACCTCATCAGAATACGGCGGCGGGCACCCTAGGGTTGCGAGCCGGCTGTTTCCCCCAAAACGTTTTACCAACTTCGCACTTTATTCAGAAAACAGGAGATAAAACAGGAATTTGAATCACTTTCGAAAGATTTGGTGGCCCTGAAAAGGACCATGTTTTAGAGATGATGGTCTTGCTTCCGTCTTCGTTTTCTGAGTACTTAAGGGGGCTGGATTACGCATCTGGCTATGATGGGGCCCAGACGGTGTAGTCCACTGACTTGCGTCGTCACCTCTCTGAAGTAATGTCTTGTGAAGACGGAGCTGCTTTGCCAGGAGGCTGCCCTGAGGATGTCTGGTACTGGAACGGAGTTGTGGAGTGCCCAGGAGGTGGAGAGTGCCCTTAACTTGTGCGCTGTGACCCTGATGCTTTCGTCTGCTTGACTTGTGTTGAAGTTGTCATAAGCGGCTTGGATGGTGTCTCGAATCCACTTTGAGATGGTGGCTGCGGAGGTTTCACCGAAGTTTCTTTCGAATGGGAGGTAGAGTCGAGTTCTGCCTTTCCGGCGTCCATCGTTTGTGGTCCTGGAGATGTAGAATTGGAGTGATCGCACTGGGCAGTTGTGGCATTCCGGTTTTTGACCCACTATGTTTGTTAGTGCTGGAATTATGATGGGTTTTGTTGGTTCACAAGGTGTTTGTGTTTTTGCACGGAAGTCGGCTCTGGGAGTCAATGTGACGAACGTGTTGTCTGGAGCAAAGATGCAGAATGCGGGGTCGGCTGACAGTGCTTGGACTTCGCTGCATCTTAGGCTGGATGTGGGCGTGACGAGGAAGACAGTTTTCCTGGTTAAGACTGCCATTGGGCTGTTTAGCAGTGGCTCATATGGATCTTTTAGGAGAGAGTTCAGGACGATTGACAGGTCCCAGTCTGGGAAGGTATGTCTGACTGTTGGCCGTTCTATCTCGAAAGACTTGATAAGAGATGAGATTCTGTAGTCGTCTAGAAGGTGGGTGCTTCCTGCTGCCGTGAATATGATGTTAATAGGGTTGCCAGCCAAAATAGTTAGCTCGCGAGGCGCCGGATGGCGAAATTATCGATTACGCTTCCGGCAAAGCCGGAAGTGACACTTGTAGCGTGCGTTTCACTACGGCGTGAACTGCAGCAAAGGGACAAATTGACGGAAAAAAGAATGATAACTACATTAAATACAACACGGAAAGAAAAAATGTCATTAAAGGAATCGAAGGAAGATCTTGTAAAAATGTAAAATGATTAATACAATCGTTTTATTTAATGGATACGTGTGAAAGTAGTTAGCTTGCACTAGGCGTGTACAAATACGAACCTCTAGCCGTAGTATTTGCATCTCTCGCTAAGATCCATCCACAAATTTTTCCAACAGAGATTATTTGTAAAGAATTTTTAAAATGTCCTTATTATATTGGGTTTATTACGCATTTTCAAGATGGATGAGACGTTTTCAAAAATTACGATATTGATAATTTTTATATCGCATGTGGCAAGTTGATTTAAACTGGATTTTAGGTTTTTACAATTTTATTTTCGTGTATACTTGTACCAAAAGTTTCCGATTTCGGGTTTAGTTCCAGTTTTAACATAATTTTTATTATTTTTATCGTTGGAGCCGGGGAGGGGGGGAGTTCGGGAGGATCATGGGTTTTGAAACCATCTAGAGTATCCTCGAGTGGCTAAGGCGGG
Organism: Lithobius niger; assembly: GCA_023313725.1. Lineage (NCBI taxonomy): Eukaryota > Metazoa > Arthropoda > Chilopoda > Lithobiomorpha > Lithobiidae > Lithobius > Lithobius niger. The sequence goes on along the minus strand of JAHWFP010262793.1, from coordinate 285 downwards.
ACCATGATTCTCCAGAAAAAAGAACAGCTTAAGAGGAAATTAAAATTTTAGCATCGAAATGTCTAAAAACGCTTTGTCCCCGTGTTTAAAAAGTTTTTAAGTTGTCCGTTTCGAAGCTAACTGTGCGTAGTACATCAAATACATACTTCAAAATAGCTGAATCTCGTTACACATAAAGTTTAAAAGCATATGTTCGAATGTTTTAGCCCTTTTCTTAAAAACTTAACACGTTTTCCATATAGTTAAGAACTGTAATGTGAGCTGCTACTTATTTAATCTGGCTAC